>NC_051174.1:133742093-134039593 GCF_013339725.1 Rhipicephalus microplus
AAGATTGACAACAAAGAATAGGACGCCGCCATGGTAACGTCTTTATTGCCAGTCATTCGCTGTTTTTCTTTCCTCTCATGCACTTTCGCGCTACAGCTAATGTATTACGTCACTTAGGAACATGTAGGAACAGCGCAACTTGAAAGTACGTTACTGTGTAACTACGTCGTTACGCAGTAGCTACTTCTAGGTTGCGCTGTTCCTACATTCAGTTATGTCTTACCAACTTGCCCAAGTTTCCTCGCTCCGTATTACGCCGGTTTCATAGTGTCTCTCTTGCACAATCCTCCTTCAATCGCAGCCGAAATCATTTCGTTTTCAAGTGCGAATGCACTCTATAAGCGACCCTGAATCCGCCGTTCGCGGTGCGCCTCCTCCTCTCCCCTAGCAACGTCGCGAGGAGCGGAGAGGAGCGTCTGTAGCTACGGCGCAGCGACGTCACACACCACGTGATTGCGCGCGCTGCCCCCTTCCGCTCCGTAGCTGCGCGCGCCCCCACGACTTGCTCGATATCGGCAAGTCGTCATAGGTATGGATCCGTCGCAGGCATCAACCCGTACTGCGATACCTGCAACAACGAGTACAACGCAATCGAATGCGAGCATTGCACGCGTCGTTGAAGATGTCGCGCCGGTTGAAGACAAGGCAGCGCGGCGAAGGGCCCGTGATGCCCAGCGCAAGCGGGCGAAGCGGACATAAACATCATTATAGTGCGAATTTACTCTCACATATACGCGTAAACTCACCAAGATTTCCCGAGAGGGTACAATGGTTCCTGGGAATCGCAATGTGATCACACGGGGGCGTTTACGTTTACTCACTGGCGAATGCCAACGGATTTTAACTTTTTACTCCTCCTCATATAGCATCACCCCGTGCATTCGCACTTAACCATGTTCACCCTCGGGGAAATGCCTGGAAGTTTTTTCCTCTGTATTCGTTCTGTAATTCTTGTGGATAGGAGGATCTGCGTTCGTGTGCATATATACGCGACGTGCGCTGTCGTGACGACGGGATGCTTTCTCGATCGCATCTGTCTGTCGGCTTCATTCTGAAGCTGATGGACAACCTAGAGAGTTCGTTATATACGCCGAAAATAAAAAAAGATACGAAAAAGGTACGAAAATTGATAAAGAAATTGCGTGAAACTTTCATTAGCCGGTGCAGTGCACGCACGTGTCATTGCACGCATTGCAGCGCACTTGTGGTTCGCGTGCGCAGCTGCTTCGCAAACAGGCCCGTGACCTTTTTGTTCTCCGCACGCGAGACCTTATATACTGTCGTGTGTGACGCGCGGGGGAAAAACTGTACTCGTCGACCGCGTCGCCCGACCTTGAGCAGGGGAGGACCCTTTACGAAAGCGAAGAAAGTGCGCCAATGTTAATCCATCCAGTAGAACTTGCACGGGCGCACGCGTTCCGCGGGATTGCAAATCGCGCGTCTAATTGGCCGCTCCTCCGCGTCGTCATCCGTGGTGGGACGAGCCTTTCCTTCTCAAGGTTGTCGTGCTTTGGCGGCGGTAGTCGTCTCGCTAACTCGCGAGTGTGCGGTTAAAACGCAAAAAGTCTCCGAGATTTTTATTTATTTATTTTTTTATTTTTTCAATGGAACGCGCTCATTGCGTCGGCTTGTGTCGTGCGCCTGGGCGGGAAGGCCCTGCGTATATACCGTCTGGTCAAGGTCCGAATAATCGTCGGCTGCTACTGGTTTGTTTTATGCCGTGGTCATGGCGGGAACTGAAATTTCAGGCCTCTGAGCCCGCGTTTTGTGGCGTGTATGGCGTGACCGCCCACGAAAGCACGAGAGCGGCTATACTTAATGTACGTACGTCAACTACGTGATGAAATGTAATTGCTGCAATTAAGAAAAACGTGAGAGTATATGATTGATAAAAAAATGTGAACATAATGATCAGTGGACTATACAACCAATACAACAAGAAATTGTATTTTTTGCAAAATACATTATACCTCGTAGATAGTTACAATAAAACAAATTGAAAATTGAATCACAGAATGGGGAGCGACTTGGCATGGGTTAATTCATAATCAAATGAAACGAGGCAGCGCTGGGACGAACACGAACGACGAGATACCGCCATTCTTTCACGAGATCTTGATAACACAAGAAGATCAATAATAGAAGCGTTTCGCACCAATATAGTTAAAAAAAAATGCTTCAGCCAGGCCTCTATAACCATCTTACCTAAAGAATATGACAACCTCATCCAAACATGTATAGAGCATAGTGACATATCACATGTAGTTTTTAGTTTATTTATTGTTGCGTATGTCTTTCTTAAGAGGCTGCGTACGCTCTGATATCTTGGTCTTGTTCGCTTTGTTACGTATTGTGTGACGATGCTGGCTGCATATAAAAAGGGACGTTTTTCGATAAAAACTTCATTTGTGAGCGCATATTTCCTGTCGGGATCTCGTATTTCGTATTTGTCCCATCGCTGGCTATTTTCATTTCACTATAAACGAGCTTGAGTTTTTGGTTGTTTTTGGATGTAGTTAATCAGCGTGGATGTACATGACGCACCAGTGTGTTGCCCCGATGCGCGCAGGTTGCGCGGACTTGGAAGATGCGCCCGACGAGGTCGTTCGCCCGGCGCTGCTGCACCGTGTTCTGGCCGCGGGCCGGTCCCCGCGATGTGTCGAGACAGGTGCGCCGACCTATAGTTCTCACGACGCTTATTACATTGTAATATACGTCTATTCGCGCACCTGCCAGAACACTATATAACTCGGGCTATAGCTCGTTACCGCTCCATCATGCAAAGCAGTGAACTAACACGTGGACTGAGATAATAGACGGAACAAGTGATACCACGTGAATTGTAATAATGCCTATAGCGGCAGGGCAAAGTCCGGTCGGACTTTGCCCTGCCGCTATAGACTTTGCCCTGCACCAACAGGGCAAAGTACAGTCGAAGCACGGTTCAACAAAGTGGTGACCGCGCTCGAATTGTATCGTTAAATCGCGAGGTTTCGTAAAGTCTGCATGCGAAATAAGCGACTCTACGAAAAAACATTTTGACGTATACGTATACCCTAAAAATGACCGACTAAAAAGGGCGTCTTTTTGGCCCATAACAATAATCGTCACACGACTTGTCTGCGTTTCCTTTCTTGAATTGCCTACCCAAGAATGCTATGTCACGCTGGTATTGCGCCTGTCGTTCGTGACCCGAAGGTTCTGGGCGCGCGGCGATAATGCAAGGGAAGTGGCGCAAGATAGATCACGATTATTGTTGTGGGACAAAAAGACGCTCTTTTTTACTCGATCTTTGAGCCCCAGAGTTGCCCGTTTGGCTTGTAATTAGCGCTTTTCGGCTTCTTTTTTCGCCGAGTTGCCGGTAGAATTTTACAGCCGCTTGTCGCACTTTTCTGACTCATTTGCATTTTCCCCCGCAAGTATATTTTTTGTTTTATTTTTAGTGATCATCACATTTATAAATAGCGCGTTTGTCGATCTCTTTCAGTTCCTGAGTGTTGAAGCCAAAATAGTTTGCGGGGAATCAACTAACAACATTAATTGTGCTCAGGCAAACGTGCAATCAACCTAATGGGAACCACCCTGCATGCTATTATAAAACGTAATAATAATAATAATAATAATAATAATAATAATAATAATAATAATAATAATAATAATAATAATTGTTGGCGTTTAACGTCCCGACACCACCACATGATTACACGAGAGACGCCGTAATAGAAGGCTCCAGAAATTTAGACCACCTGGGGGTGGGGGGGGGGGAAGTGTCTTCAACGTGCACCTAAATCTAGGCACACTGGCCTCAAGCATTTTCGCCTCCATCGAATATGTGGCCGCCAAGCAGCCTTAGCTACAAGACCACCGTGGCAGACAAAAAAAGAAAAAAAAAAGTAAATATGGGTTTTCGTTCATGGTTGCGCAGGCTTACGCTCTTCAAGATAACTAAGTAAAGTAACTTTTTCAACACCCCTCCGTAGTTGAGTGCATTTTGTATTAATGAACATATTTCGCTCCTTTTGAACTTGTTCGCGAATGTCGCGCTGCTCTTTTTTAAATCATTTTTAGGGGTGGGGGTGCTCTTTTTATGATGGTTGTTTTGCTTGTTAGCTCGGTAGACCATCTGGCAACTGGTATGATGACTCATCAAATAAAATATAACAGATGAGCTTTTTTCATAATCTTTTTTTTTTTTGCTTATTTGTGGTGCGTCCATTGCGTGTTTCCGCTGCAGCGTCGATTTGCTGTGGCCTCCGGCACTTCTTTATAGCGAAGGTTTGTGACGAGAGTCGGGCTAAAAATATAGTTACGCGGCCTTCGCTGCGTGCGAGATCTTCGAGTTCGATTGCGAGGTTCCGATTCGTCGATAAAACGCCCCTTTTTACTACGCATCGACCTCGTTACAGCGGTGGTAGCCGACTATAGCGTATATATCACCGATTTTTTTTTTTTCCTTTTATGTAACGACGCTGTGTAGTCTGCCGAAGCAGTCGATGCCTGTACGTTTGTGCGGCATTCGCGTGCATGCGTGTGTATCGTTTGAAACGCCGCAATTATACGCGGCTGCGCGCGCCGCTCCGTTCTAGTTTGTGCCCCACTTTCCAGGTGGCGCTAGCAGTCTGCGTCTGCTCCGATGTTCAATGATTTGGCCGAGTGCCTCCGTCGATTGCGGTGTTATGGTCTGTGCGGTTGCAGCTGCGCAGAGAGGGTGGAGAGTAGGGTTAGGAACGACACTGCTGTAAACCGACAACGCATGGGCTTGCGTGAACCAGACAACTTCTCTAACGGGACAGCATCGGCATTTTTTTTTTCTTTATAGAGAGGAGAGGTGCTTGCGCCCAAGACATGTGGGTGCCTTTGAAGAGGCAGGTTATAATGATGAAAAGAGGGTTACAAAAATAACGACAAGGACGAATAAAAGCACAATTTAAGTAAAAGCAGCGCTGAAGCAAGGAAGCGGGTAGTTAACTTATGCGTTGTGCTTTGGCTATATTTGCTCTTGGTGAGGCGTGTGGGGGTGTGTCTATAGTGAGATACTGACTCACTCACCCAAAAATTTGAAGGGCGAGAAACTCATCCCTCTCCACTGCGACACTAAACACGGCGCTTGCCGCGACAAAACGCGCAAGAAGAAAATGCCAGCGGCGACTCCACATAAATGATCTCTCATCGGTCGTCTGGCGTCCTAAATTTTGGCGGTGCCTACTAGTCGGCACTAATGAGGCGCGTTGCCTTCCAAGGGAGCCATCGGTTTTACTTACGTAGTTTCAAGAAATTTTTGTTGAGTCATTGTGGTTAAAATACGAAATGAGATAATTAAGTTTGTGACGTCACCATCAAAGGTTTCGGCGGGTAATTTAAAGGGGCCTTGCAACACTTTTTGAGCATGGTCAGAAAACACGCTGCTAATCGGTGGTAGAGGCTCCCGGCAGCACGCGAGTCAAATATTGTAGTGCAGCACGTGGCGTGGAATTCACCATAAATTATCGAAGTGAGTTAAATATGGCTTTCCCTTCTCTCAACAAATCGCGGAATATGCCCAAACATCGCAGATAAATTACCCATCTACCAGCCATTGGCTGATTTGCACATGGTGCGCTTGCTCGTTACAGAGATCGCCGCGAGAGGCCGCTACTTGTCCACGCGCGCGCGCGCGATCACACTGAAAAAGTGACGCATACGAAGAAAAAAAAAGTGCTTAACGTCACGAGGGGCGTGTGACGTTGTTCTATGGCCCTGCCATCTTTCCCTGCTTAGCTTCCAGCGCTTTCGTCGGGAAGAGGTAAGAGAGAATGCAATTGCAGCATGCGACAATTCTTTGTAACTCCACTCACACTTGACGCGGATTCTTAAAATTTTGGCAGCGTTGAATTCGTGAGGCAATTAGCTTTTTCAGTGAATTCATTCCGTGGTTACTTGAAAAAGCGTTTTAGGGCCCCTTTAAATGCCAAACATTCGATGTCGAAGGTCCTACCTGCTAATAAACCTATCGTGGCGAAATTAACGGCAATAGGTTTTCGAGATTATAGTGCACCAGTCTAAAGCGATTCCTTGTTTGACCTTAGTGTCCCTTAACGTCTCCTTCTCTTCGGGAAGCGGGTTAGGAAGCGGGTTAGGGGAAGCGGGTTAGGGGGAGACAAAAGTTAGGTGGGCAGATGAGATTAAGAAGTTTGTGGGTATAAATTGGCAGCAGCAAGCACAGGACCGGGTTAACTGGCGGAACATGTGAGGGGCGTTTGTCCTGTAGTGGACGTAGTCAGGCTGATGATGATGATGATGATGATGATGAAAGTCTGCTTTACGTGTGGGTGTTTGCAAAAAATAAAAAAGACAAAGAACGCTCAGTACGCATGCAGTGGCAAATTGTGCGCAGCTATAGTAAGGCATCCGTGAGGTGATGCTATTATATCGCGTGGCACCTTTTCTCGCCGAACAGATGGGTCCGCCAAACTTTTGAAACACGGCGTGCCGCGTTCGGGATTCCGCGACGTACAGTTGTGCATTCCTCAGACTGTACCAGACACCTCGCCGGAGCTGGTGCTCTGTGGTTGTATATATGTTTAACGGGGCGAGACGCGATAAAAATAGGCGGGCTGTAAAGTAAACGGCACGCTTATAGTTGCGAAACGAGAATGAAATATAGCCCCGTAATAACAGCAAAAAGAAGTGCGAACTCGGATCCTGGAAACCGTGGGTTCGGAATGCGGCCGGGCACGTTTGCATTTGTGTGTGCGTGTTGTATAGTCGCGTAGGCGGCATTGCTGTCTGCGCACTCGTCTACTGACGACGCATAATTAACAGACGAACATAGAAAAGCGCTTTTCGCGCCTTTTTCGTGCGCTTTTATTAAAGGATCACTGGAGTAATTGGCCATTGAGTGCGCGCTCGCGCCAAGGAGAAGTCTTCTTATCTTGTTCTTCGAGCGCCTTGACGATGATTTCTTATCATCATCAGCAAAGAAGCGACTAGTACGCTTGGCGCAACGCGTGGAAAATTGCGTATAAAAATAGCAACAAAAAATAGAGGAAGCAATCTTGAACTAGAAAGAGGGAGAAAGCGAAAGAACGGAGAAAAAGAAATAGAAAAGGCAGGAGAAAGATAAAAAAAGAGAAATAAACAGAAAAAAGCAAGGAAAATAACAAACGAAAAGGAGTAAAAAGAAACAATGAGAAGAGGGAAGACAAAGAAAACTGGATAAAGTAAACATAAAAAAGGCTGCCCAGCTCCCTTCGGGTATGGCACCCTTAGTGCGAGGCTGCCTTGATTACATAAAGATAGGACAAGGACGAAACAGAGAGAACGCACACACAAGCGCTTGTATGTGGGTTCTCTCTGTTTCGTCCTCGTCAATTCAGTGTCGCGCTTACCTTTGTGAACACATGCCACACCAACAAGGCCAACAAGCCACCTTTGCCGTAATGATTTCCCTTTCTTTTTTTTTTTCTATCGGGCGGACACGATCGTCTCTCGTAAAATGTTATTTCCTTTGAGAATGAACCTTTTTGGTGGTAAGCTACTGATGTTTCAACGGGAACTAATCAAAGTGCCTTTGACACCGGGATGGCCGACATTTTGGTTGGTTTTCGTCCGTTGGTTCCTGCCTCTACTTTGGATTCTTGAAAGATCACTGACACGATACTCGTCGCCAAGAGCGTCTATATACCGATTGATATGTGGGGTTTTAACGTCCCAAAACCACCATATGATTATGAGAGACGCCGTAGTGGAGGGCTCCGGAAATTTCGACCACCTGGGGTTCTTTAACGTGCACCCAAATCTGAGCACACGGGCCTACGACATTTCCGCCTCCATCGGAAATGCAGCCACCGCAGCCGGGATTTGAACCCGCGACCTGCGGGTCAGCAGCCGAGTACCTTAGCCACTAGACCACCGCGGCGGGGCATCGTCTATATACCGAGGAAAGATAACCGCTGGTCATTAAGAGCAACAGACTACTATATTCCAAAGGAAAATCAGCCTGCACAGGGGCAGGCAGAAGGTGAGAAGGGCATTTGAGATTAAGAAGCTCGTGGGTATAAAATGGCTACGGCAAGTACATGGCCAGGATAATTAGAGACTGGACTAATTGGAACCGCCAACTCGCCCAGCTGATGTCCTCTTGGCGAAACATAGGAGGGGCTTTTACCCTGCAGGGGGAGTATACAGTGAGGATGACGATGATGATGGCAATACGATCGGTTAAATGAAGGTCTGACATCTTATAACCGTGGTAAAACGACTGCCTATAGAGTGCAGCGCTCTATAGGCATGTCTTCCTTAGTTGCGTTCGGCACGGCGCTTCCTGAGGTCGTACTTTGCGGTGACCCGCAGGTGGCTGTTCACCAAGCATATATCTCTAAGCGTCGTTTCCCTCGTGTGTGTTGTCCCCGTTGTCTCTCTTCGTTAACAACGTAATAAGCGGCGGCGATCTACGATTCTCGCAGCTGTGCGCGTGTGAACGCCGCTCGTGTATATACGCGAGACCACGTGTGCGTATATATGGCAACCGCGCTTCTTGCATGCTCTCCGGCGCGCATCCTTGTTTCGCATCGTACATGCATACACGTTTGCCGCTGTTATGGTACTGCACCCCGGCGCGTAAAGAACGTTTTGCATGTTCGCGCTGGCCTGCTTCTCAGCGGGGGTCGGTCACACGCAGTAGTTGTTGAGGTCGCGGCGCGCCGCATTTATGGATCCAGGCGACGACGCCTCGGGAGGGGGGGGGGGGGGGGGGGGGGGTCTTTCATTTCGCCCTGAGTCTTTCGGCGGGATCATTGCAGCCTATTCAAGCCGGACAAGCACACGTCGCGTCTAAGCGGGCACACAACAGTTGGGAACACTGTCCTCCGTATGGATGCCGATTCCTGCCGTATTGATTGATTTGTGGGGTTTAACGTTCCAAAACCACCATATGATTATGAGAGACGCCGTAGTGGAGGGCTCCGGAAATTTCGACCACCTGGGGTTCTTTAACGTGCACTCCAATCTGAGCACACGGGCCTACAACATTTCCGCCTCCATCGGAAATGCAGCCGCCGCAACCGGGAATCGAACCCGCAACCTGCGGGTCAGCAGCCGAGTACCTTAGCCACTAGACCACCGCGGCGGGGCGATTGCTGCCGTATTGATCGCTAGCCATTGCTTTAGTGAGTGGAATAACAATGCAGTAAGTGTGCGCTACTACCCGTAAAGTTCAACTTGCACTGCTCACTCCTGGTTAAGTTGCCATTTAACTTGATATGACGGTTGTAACAATAAATGCTTACTACATGTGTGCGTCGAGAAACTGGGCGCTACCAAAAAAAAAAAAAAGAAACACTTAGATCGAGCGCAGACTACCAATTTGCAATTTGCTAGTCTGCGCCCGATCTTCCCGTGTCTCTCCATTTGCGTGGTGTCCCGGATTCCTGACTATATAGCTAATCTAATGATCAGTCATGGAAGGAACCACCCAGCCCCGGCGTCTGCGTTGACTGGCCGTCTATATCTGTTGCATCCGTGTGGGCGCGCCTCAGCTGTTCTACTTATCGCTTGTTGAATGGACGCTCGTTCGTGCTCGCCCCTCCGCGCTTCCAAGTCTCGATTAGTTCGGCTTCGTTGTATTGCCTGCTCAACTGTTGCGAGCGACACCCAGGCAGGGGCGGCGCCAGGGGGGGGGGGGCAAGGGTGGGCTGGAGCCCCCCAAAATTCTCGCCTGCCCCCCCTATGCCCACCCAAGTGCCCGGAAGCATATATTGAAAACCTAGTAGGAGCAGAGCTAGCTTGCCCCCCCGGAGGAACTCACTTTTCGTGGTTGCCCCCCAGTAAAAACATCCTGGCGCCGCCCCTGCACCCAGGATTGCGGCCCGGTCCCTCGTCTTGACCGGTCCCTCGTCTTGCGGACCGGTCCCTCGTCGATGAGGGACCGGTCCCTCGGTCCGGTCCCTCGTCATGCTATGGGGTACCTGTGCACGGATTCGCCTTCAACTGCAAAGCTTTCTGAGAATCCGGTGGCGTTCTCTAATGTTGCATCTTTTAAGTGCGGACCACGTCGGGGGCTCGGTTGTCGGGTGCTGTCGTATGCTATCATCGTCGCTTGGCGCAACGCTTCATGTGTGTAGCGTATTGACTGCGTGCTCGCGCCGAGGGGAAGTCTTCCTCTCTTTCTTCGAGCGCCTTGATGATGATTACTTATCATCATCAGATAAAAAAATATGCGCTCTGCGTAACGCAGGCGAGAACACGCTTGAAAATAGAAAAGAAAAAAGAGGGAAGCGAAATAAAACGAAAGACAAAGGGAAAAAAAAAGAACTGAAGTCAAATCGAATGAAAAAAAAAATAAAATAGACGAAGAAAGGGGAATAAAAAATAAATAGAAATAAAGAGACAAAAAGAACAAACCGGAAAAAAGGAGAAACAGAAAAAAGAAATATAGATATGACAAAAGGAAAATAAAACAGAAGAGAAAAAAAATGGCCCCGTATCTGCATGTAATCTGCAAATGTCGAAATACGATAGTCTTGCGTGTGGAGAGAGTGAACAAAACATTTATTTGATGTTCTCCGCAAGAAAATCGGTGAATGGTATTCCGGAGGCGCTGCGTTAGAGTGCCTAGAGCGTGCAGCGGAGACGAACGAGCGCATCAAGTCTCGTCACACGTGATACATGAGCGCCATCTGGCAGTTTTTTTTTTTTTGGAAAACAAAGCGCGTGGCTCTGAGACGGGCGTGCGCGCCCTTCTCAGAGGTGACAAGATGTAGAACGCAAGGCGACGGGTAGGTGCCACCACCGTGTCGTCTTAGCAAAGCGTTGCAAACACTCGCCTTTTCGTGCAAGCGTCAGTGCATGGTCATCGCAACGTGATAAGCGCTACGGTCCTTAGAATTACTGATGTATGCCTTTTCGAGTAAAAGACGTACATGCAGAATATATACGTGTTGTTATGGTGCCTCAGATATGCGCAATGATTGCTTTTTAATTGACAATCGCACACGTATGGTGCTGCTTAGAGTACCCGGTTCGCGGTAACGGTGGACAAACAGACAAATATACAGACGGACAGACAGACAGACAGACCAAAGTTTTTGCGCCGAAAGTCCCCTAGAAAGACTATCGTCTTTAAAAAAAGAAGGCTGCCCAGCTCCGCACTATTCAGGCTTTGCCACCACCAGTGCGAAGCTGCCTCGAATTTGTTTTGTTTTGGTTTTCTCGCACGAAACTTGTTCTCATTTCCTGACTTCCGCAGAACTCTTCCGACGCTGTGAAGCACAGATGAGTGCTAAGCGCTGAAGTGCCAGTTGTTGGTCAGGTGCGTGCATAGATAGCCCGCCTTGCGTTCCACGGAGTGTCTCTCTTTTCACCGTTCGCGCACGATGTGGACTTTGCGTGCTATCAGCACAGCTGCGTTCTCGGAAGAGAGCGTGCGCATGCGCACAGCTGTACGGGACAGAACCGTTTGTCACGCCCCTTCCATGGCTATAACGAGCGCGGTGTGTCTTCGCCGGCCGTATATATGGTCTCTTTGTTTGGCTGCTTCGAACTGTGCGCCGCTGCTTTGCTTCAGTGAACTGTCCAGAAAAAATCAGGAAGCCGAGCATTGATTCCAAAGTGCTTGCGAAATGTTCACCGTGTCGTGATGAGTACAGACCATTTTTTCCTAATCCTCAAGTGCGCTTTCCTGTGCTGCACAGTTGCCCAACTAGTAGCGGCACCTGTCGTTCTTCAAGTGGAGACGAAATCCTTGTTGATTGATTCATTCATATGTGGGGTTTAACGTCCCAAAACCACTATATGATTATGAGAGACGCCATAGTGGAGGGCTCCGGAAATTTAGACCACCTGGGGTTCTTTAACGTGCGCCCAAATCTGAGCACACGGGCCTACAACATTTCCGCCTTCATCGGAAATGCAGCCGCCCGCAGCCAGGATTCGAACCCGCGACCTGCGGGTCATTAGAGTAGAGTAGAGTACCTTAGCCACTAGGCCACTGTGGCGTTGCACGAAATGCTGTTGTTGCACACGCTGTGGCTTGTATATCGCGCGAGTTTATTTAAAAGGAGCCCCCACTAAACGTTTCCGGCGCCATAGACGCGCTGTTCGAAGGGAATGACCCGCCGTCATTAGTTGGGCAAACAGCAATGCAGGAAAGTTAGCTTTACGCTTATTAAAAAGGGGTGCCTATATTGTCTGACAGAAGCGTTTTGTGTGACTTCGGGCTTCGTTTCGACTGTCTGTAAAATGGATTAGATGACTGTTCGTTGCGATCTCAAGGATGCTGAAACACGTTGGTGGGCTATAGTTGGTTTGCATTAGTGAATTGTGAGTAAGCGTGGACAGGGACGTTGAACACGGACAAAGCGCTACTTCTTAACTCATCTTTATTTTGGCACTAACCGATAAATAAACAAACCGAACAAGCGGAAATAAGAGAAACACAAAGAGCGTTTTGTGGATTCACATCGTTGAACCGCCAGCACGTGTACAATGCACTATCAAGACACAGAAAAAAAAAGAATTTACGTCACTTCGGCAAATCATGGTAATGAAGCTCTTTTTGAGAAAGCGATACGGAAGTGTGGCTTACGCACGTGTCTGCTAATCTCACAATTTCGTACGCCTCCATAATCCCTGTTGTTATCTTGCCAGGGGGCTTCAATAAGACTGCCGTGTTTCACAATCTCTGCAATCAGTGCCCAAATCACCTGAGATTGTTTTCGTGACTTTATGATTATGCCCTTTCAATCTCTGATCGATGCATCAGGAAGTTGTGCCCTAAACGTTAACCGATCGAGAAAGGGAGAGGAGGAAGTGTAGCGGTTCGAAAATTTCTTGTCCTTGTTCTAACCGGTGCACACAACTCCGCTCATGACACCTTCGGTGCAGTACACCATTTGCCCGCAAAAAAAAAAAAAAGGCATCTTAAGATTTGAAAGGGGCTGTTGCCACTAGTCACGGAACACAGCAAAGTTTGTTCAGCTCACTCATGCTTGTGTACGCCGCCTAATTGTCAGTACTAATATATCGATGACGTCTCAAAAAAAGTTACTGGCAATTATTTGGACAACTGTAACATTTCTGCAGCTCTAAAAAGTCAAACAAAACTGTGCACAACTTTTTTTTTTTTTGCCGCCCCTACTTCTCAGATTTATGAATCTCAGGATGGGCAGCTTGGCAGATCAACATTTGAGTCCTCAAAGTCTGTCAAAGGATCTGACAGGCATGGCGAATGCTAATGTGGACTTTAGCATTGTTTGCTGATTGGGGTGGTTCAAATTTTAGTGAAATAGCAGTGCTCATATTCACTTGGCACGTTTTATGGGATGTTGAATGGTTTGTACATATTTTTTTTTCTAAATCTAAGCCTTCTATTTCATACTGCTCCAAATTGAGACATTTGTAATAAAAAAAATGAATGTTTTTTTTTCCATAGCCTGCTTCAAATTTGGATTTTAGGGCACCAAAATAACTTTTAACTGCTCCGAAAAATTCTCCATAATTCTGTTTCGGCTGTTGCACCCGTGAAAGTGGGTGCGAAAACAGTTTTCTTCAACCGGGTGCAGGTTGTTTATTAGTCTGCTGTCATTTTACGTCATAATACTCACACTTAAGTTCTTCAAACTACGGGGCGTAAAAAAGCCGAAGAAACGTGTACGAAATCTCTGCACAGGTCTTTTTTCTCATCCTTAATTTAAATTAAATAAACCTACGTTCCGTCTACATGAACGCGTCTTCCTCACCGGTGAACGTCGGCTATGTAGACGACGGTGTCCGGGAGCCAGCTACCCAAACGAGACCCGCCGAACGCCGACAACGTGCATACACGGAGGTCGGTTACGACTTCCTCGCCGACTCGTCTAACGGCGCGGAATCCGGGCGTTGACGAGAGAAACCGGCCGGACGCATTGTCACGTCGCCGCCGTACTTTTATTTCGCACGGGTCGTATGTCCCGGCAGGCGCTGTACTCGCGTTGCGACGGCGGCTTAGTTCTTTTCCGTCGCACGCCTGTCAGAAGCCTGAGCTGTCCATCTTGTCCGCATGGGGTGTAACCAGTGGTGTTATATAAGTCCAGAGCAGTCACAAGGGGACACGCGCACACACACATCTTGTCATGGAGGCCATTTTTTATTTACGTAAAAATTTTTATCGTGTTTTGAAATTGAACTAGAAAACGAACATAGTTTTTTTTTTATCTCGTGCGATATTACATCGCTCTGCTGACGCTTCTCTGAAATCGGTCGAGTTGCGCAGTGTCGATATGAATGTAGTCTCACACCGCAGAGTCGTACTGAACACATGTGTGCACTACAAAAAAAAAAAAAAAACAGGTATGTATAAAAAAAACATTATGTACGCCGCTGTAATTGTCAAGCAATTCAAACATATGGCGTTTGAAAAATAAATCCCAAGGGGGAAAACTCGCAAGGAGTTCTTCCCTCCCAACCTGAACTCAGGGGTGGTGAAAATTATCCTAACTCCCCCCCTTCCATGATATGGTGGTATTAGTCAGCTGTCGGCTGACTTATCGAATAAACACTGAAAAAGAAAAAAAAAAAAAAGACTGGGTGTGTTGGACAGTATTGGACGGCTCGTCGAAGGTGCGGATAACAACGCAGTCACGGTGCAGATCAGAAAGGCGAAAGAATTCACCGAATGGCGCCCCTTCTTTGAACGAATGACGTCATGCACTGCTGCTCGCGGCGTGTCGTCTTTCACGTCGTGTCTGTTTGTAGGGCCAACTACCTTCTGATATACGAGTGCAAGCAGCAACTGTTGTCGTTGCTGTGTAAACGTATAGTTGCTTTATAATTTATGTACAACTCTAATGAGGTGTGGGCGCAGCCATTTCAAATTACAGTAGCATTCTCGCCTGCAGTATTCGAATTCTCGTCGTATTCTCGCCTGCAGTATTCGAAACTGATAAGTTTCGTGAAATGATGAAAAGTGACATGATTTTAAACTAATGTTTTGTATGCTGACCAGGAACTATTACCAGGTGTTCAGAAATAGATGTATTACGTTAAGTATGCAAACCAAAAACGTGTTCAAAGTGTAGTGTATAAGTTGGATTTTTCCTCTTCAATGTGTTTGGTATCTGTGTATAAGTGATATGTTTATCAAAACAATCTGCATCTTAAACTAAAATGTCGTTCATTATACAACTCTTTCTCCTGCCTCTAGTTAATGTATGTTATAATTGCATGGATCCATACCAGCATTCTGCTAAGGATCCAGATGTTGCTAACATGTTTTTCTTTACTGTATGTTGTTTATTCATAATAAAGTTCAAAGTTCAAAGTTTAATTGTGACCGAAAATCACACCGATAGTTTTTTTTTTTTTAGGAGCGAAGCTTCTTAAGGCGTCACCCGTTCGTACCCGTTATCGTTTGTAACCACGGGTGGTGCATGACCGCTCTTTCGGGCACACATCCGCATGTCCACACGTTACGAAAAATGTAGCACGCCGTCGTTATCACGCTCTCGGTGTTAACAAAGTGCTAGTTGCAGAAATGTTGTGCATACTTTCGTTTAGTCTTCCGATTGTCCGCCGGATGGCGGTACTTTTATATGTTACTTGAAGTGTTCACTAGATGAACGGACGGACGCACGGACAGACAAGCAGACGAACACGGACGAACGAACGCACGCACAGAGGGATACACGAATGGGCGCATGTACGGACGGACGGATGCATGGACGGAAGCACGGACGCATTTACGAACGCTTCGCCCCACTCATCATCATTCATTCCTTGAATATGCTGTGATTTTTTTTTTTTTTTGAATGGGCAATTTTCCTGTGATCTTGAGTGGCCTGCGCCGTAATGATCATATTTGCGGGTTCAGTGACAAACAGGGTGGCACGGAACTTGCCAGTGACCATATACAGATGACGCCTGAGCCGAGGTCGCCCATCGAGCCTACAGCGCGCTAGCAGAAGCAGGCAGTCGTGCTGGTCACCTTTGGCGGGAAGGGATCTTTTCTCCGGCGGTTGTTGACCCGAGCGTGACACCGTGCACGCCTCCTTCCTGGACACTGGAGATATGAACGATGACCGCAACGATGACCTCGAGGTCTTGAGGGTGGGACATTTATACGTGAACAGGTGGGAGAACTAAAACGTCTGTTTTTGCCTTCCGAGCACCCGCCGACTTTCGATACCCGCAGGTGTGTGCATGCACGCTGTACTTTTATGTCTGCCGGCTGGCATAATAACGCCTTGAACGATAACATAACGGTAACTGGTTGGGGGTTTACGTCCTCAAATCGCGATATCATCGAGAGACGCGGTGAAGGGCTACGGCAATTTTCGACTATCTGGTGTTCTTTAACGTGCACTTGAATATTAGCACACTAGAATTTATCTTTGATCGCATATGCGGCCGCCGCCGCCGCCGCCATCCGATCCCGCGAACTGCGGATCAGCAGTGAAGCGCCTAGCCACTTTACCACTATGGCGGCTTGGGCCCAACAACTATTGGTCGAGACTGTTAGTTCCGCTGCGCTGCCTTTGCATGCACTGAACGCGAACTATCAAGCGGCGACATTATTGTGTGCAAATATACCTCTGCTTTTCCATTATATCGCGTAAGGCGCAGTGCTGCATGTTCATCTTTACTTTTTTTTTTCTCCCTTCGTGACCGCTAATCAAATTCCCACGGTGGTTGAAGAACCGCTGTTGAATTTTGCAGGCAAACTGCGTGGTGGCCAAGGGACAAAATCCTTCTCGCACCTTCTGCGTGTTCTCACGTCGAACGTTGTTGGTCAACCAATCAATCAGTCAATCAATCGGCGCCGTAATTCAGTGCACCGTGGTTTAGTTGGTTGTTGGTATATTTCCTATACAACGGCAGCTCGACCTGGTTTCATCATCAGCGGACTGGCGAAGTTTAGTTTGCTTGCAGAACGAAGCTTGCAGAAGAAACATCAATCGCAAGACGCCCCCATTGTGGAACTGCTGTATGAATGATCAACAGGCCCGCATTAATCGACACCGCGTCGGTGAATCTGATGACTGGCCTGCATGCCCCTGTGTCACCTTCTTTGTCTCGCCTTGCGGCTTGCTCCGTGCCTTGCGGCTCAATCGGAGAGCTGCGCCAGTACATGCCTCGATGCTGCAGCCGCGCATGCGCGCGGAGGGAGACACGTGATCCTCGGTGCTCCGCCCACCCGAAGCGTGACGCTTCCGGCGTTTGCCTTGGAACGGCAACGTGAGGGAGTCCTGAACACGCGTAGGGCAGGCTCGGGTTGAATTATTCGCCAACCCGCGCTTGGCACGTGAATGTTACGTATCATATATTGATGGACGAGACAGGTGGGTGGAAACCAAGCTGCATTTATACATGCCCATGTTCGGCGGTGAAGGGAAACTTTAGCATTTCCTCCTATAGAAGTGTGGCAGCTTGGGCTAGTTGGTATGGCATGACGAAAGTTATAGCGCGAGAACAAAACGACGACACAGAGACAAGAAGGACACGAAAGACACGAGCGCTAACTTCCACCTGAGTTTATTGCGCAGAGCACGAAAATATATAGAGGAGACAGTGACCATGGCACAAGAGCAGAACATGAGTAAGAAAACCAAAAACAAACAACACAAATACAAAGGCACTGACAGAAAGAAAAACCTAGAAGAAACCGAACCAGCTCGTGTCTTTCGTGTCCTTCTTGTCTCTGTGTCGTCGTTTTGTTCTCGCGCTATAACTATCGTCGTTCCTCCTATATTTCTCTGGCTCCAACACAGCGAGGTTAGACGTTTGTTGTTATACGCTGCCGTATGATTCGAGAGCGAACAGCAGATTGAAAGTGATTGGTTTGCGGGTGTGCTATTGAGTATATAGAAGAATGGCGATTTGGGCTAGTTGGTCTGAATTCATGATAATAAGGGTTGCAGCGCGAGCACGAATGTGCTAGAAGAAACAGACGAAAGTCGAGGTATGGAAGGCAAAAAGGACAACATGAGCGCTGCTTCCTCTTTGCCTTCCGTACCTCGACTTTCGTCTGTTTCTTCTAGCACATTCGTGCTCGCGCTGCAACCCTTATTATATTGAGTATATAGGTTCGTTGGAGCAGCCTTCACATGAAAGTTGCTTCGAAAGTTCGTGATGCCCGAGTGGGTAAAAAAAAAAAACACGGGCCTTCGTTTTTGTAGTTATTATCAATGTTTTAAAAAAAATCGGTCTTCGTATTCCGGAACCAAGCGGTGGTCTAGTTTATGTGTACGGATGTGCGCTGACCGACTGTATCGTGCGATATTTACCACCCAGTCATGGCAAATCACTCAAACCCGATAGAAACAAGGTGTCGCATTTGCACATTTTTACAAACGTACAGGAACCAATGAAGCGGACGCACAACTAAGTCGGGGAAAACACAGGGGACATTAGTTAGTGGTTTCTCAACTGTATAATCATTCTCACTTAAATTGAAAGAAGGGCGTCTCTCATAATCATATGGTGGTTTTGGGACGTTAAACCCCACATATCAATCAATCAATTAAATTGAAAGAAGACTATGTGGACTACCCTTTCCGTCGGTGGTTAAGCATAGTTTTTCGATCACCTGGGTCCTTGGAGCTTTTTTGCAGTGCTTTCTTCACGGTGTGTGTATCTACTGTATTGTGCTCCAAGGCCTCGGCACACGACACACGATTTTCACACGAGACACGAGAAAGAAAGAAAGAAAGAAAGAAAGAAAGAAAGAAAGAGAGAAAGGGAGGGGGAGAGAGACAACGCAGTTCCCTCAGTACTTGGAAGTAGCGCGTGCATACCAAAGCGTCGCTATTGACCCGAACTTGTAGCCTCAGAAATTACTGTGAAAGGCATTTTATTGACCGCGTATTCGTAATCGAATTAACTTCACGTGATGATGGAACTGTTGTACTAGAGTGAGTCATTCGGTGGTGTGACATTAAATTTGATCGAAGCAGTGAAATCAATAGCACCAACGAGCAATTTGTGTGAACACGCACTTTTTGCAGGCCCTTTATTTTCCTGTAGAGCTGTCGTGCTTGAGGTTTGCCGTGGGTCGTATAGGTTGTTGTGCCTCGCCCAAGTTCCACGTGGTCTTCGCGGCCTGCTGGCACCTGGCAGCTGTTGATGAGTCAACCCTGCACCGGGACGGCGACGGACGCGGACAATCGGGAAAAACCACGTCGCCGGCTCCTCTTGACACAAAAGTCGTTGGCCAAGCTTTTGTCAGCCGCCGAGAGCAACACTCCGAAGCAGCGTCGACCCAGCAGCTGTACGGGGTATTCTGCCTTGCTTGAGTCAACCTGGCTGCATCAGGGAGCGACTTTGCGCATGGGATTCCACGTCATCTCACTGTGGTGCCACGCTGGCGCGTGGGGTCTCCCTCACCAAACAGCGTACTGGGCATGCCTTGCCCCCTTTCCTAGGTTCAGAGGGAGGCGGTGTTTGGCTTTCCCTCTTCGGGGCCGGAGAGGAAGACGACGATCTCATTGGAGTATCCTGCGCATAAATTATCTTTGCAAGGGATCTTGGGAAGGCGGACGATGTATAAAAACGCTAGCGCAGAGGCGCTCGTGGGTGATTCTCTTTTCATGTTGTACCACGCTACCATGTAAATACTGTATATAAACATTTTTTTCTCCTTCTCCGGCTTCTCTACTCGTCCTCTCCGGGGACTCGGATGGCCCGAGTCCGCACCACGCTACACAAAGGGGCAACAGTGGCTGGCAGCTTATGGGATTCGCCTGCGTCGGCTGCATCGAAGTGGTGAGTGCCGCGTGTTTGCTCTTCTTTTCGCCAGACTCGTTAGCGCAGATGGTCGGTAACGTGGTAGGGTGATTGTGGTAAATTTTGATTCGCAGACCAAGAATTGGGTGGCTCGTGGGCAAAATTACCCTAGAAGAGAAACGGTGTGCATATCTAAGATGGAGAAGTTTAAGGTCCAAGAACTCCTCGAAATTTGTCAGGAGCTGAATATTTCGGTCGGCTCGGTTAAAAGAAAACAACAAATTTTGGAGCACTTGGGAAAAGAGGAAGTGAGTTTAGAAGAGGCCATTGAGGCCAGAGAAACCATTTTGGCAAAGAAAGAGGAGCGTGAGCGCTTAGCCCGTGAACAGAGAGAGGAGGAAATAAAGAGGGATCGCGAGGATAAAGAACATGAAATCCGTCTGAAAGAACTGGAGCTTCGTATGTCCGTGGGAAATCGAAATTCAGGGGGTGGAGAATCAAAGATAAAGGATCTAATCCACACCTTCAAGGCGGGTGACGACATTGCATTATACCTCGTGCATTTTGAGCGAGCATGCGAAAATGCAGGGTTTAGTAGGGAGACTTGGCCACAAAAACTGATATGCGTACTACCAGGCGAAGTGTCCGATGTTATCGCAAGAATGAATAAAGAGGACTCCGAGGTGTATGACAGGGTAAAGGCTGCATTGCTACGAAAATGTCGCCTATCGACAGAGGCTTTCCGCCTGCGGTTCAGGCACTCTAAGAGGGGCAACGAATCTCATTCAGACTATGCCTACCAAATTAGAGCCAACTTTGAAGAGTGGCTCAAAAGCGCGCAAGTCTATGGCAACCATGACAAGGTCATTGAGTTGATGGTACTTGAGCAGTTTTACCGGGGAATTCCCGAGGAGGTAAGGCTTTGGGTGCAGGATAGGATGAAAGACGTAGACATGAACAGGGCAGCAGAACTCGCCGAAGATTACTGCTCACGCCGTAGTCTCCGCAGTACACCACGAACTTCGGAAAAAAATGAAAAGGTAGAAAGCTGGTCGGGAAACCAGGGACGCAAGAGGTTTGCAAGAAATAACTGGAAACCCGAGAATTCCAAGTTATTAGACAGTCAGCAGGGAAAGGACAGTGAGGGGACTAAGGCGGCACCTTCATCAGGTTCAAAGGCGCCGGGTGACATAGCGCATGCGTTAGAAGCGCGGAAGCCAGTTGTTTGCTACAGCTGCGGAGAAAAGGGCCACATGGCCAGGAGCTGTAAGAGGCACATGGCATTTGCCACAATTCAGGAGTCAGAGGATAGCTTAAAGCTGTTGAAGCCTTACATGAGGACACTCTCAGTGAACGGCCGAATGTGTAGGGTATTGAGGGACTCGGCGGCCACAATGGATGTAGCGCATCCAAGTTGCGTATCTTCCGAAGACTATATAGGAGAGTGTGCCTGGATTCGGCAAGTGGCAGAAAAGCAAAGCGTCTGCCTACCGATAGCGAGGGTTGTAATCGAGGGCCCTTTCGGCCAATTGTGTACGGAAGCAGCAATTTCAGCCAACCTTCCGGAGCACTTCCCTTACCTATTTTCAAATAGGTCTGAGGAAATGTTAAAAACACGTGGAGAATCATTTGCCACCGAAATAGCTTGCATGGCCCTTACCCGTTCGAAGGCGCGCGAGCTGACGCAACAGCTGAGCAGCTCACCCTCTGGGGAACAGACGTCCGAGGGCAGTGTAGGAAAACCTGAGGTAGTTGCGACGGAAAATGAGTCTGCCATGCGAGTTGTCGAGACGGAAACTGGGGCTATGGTCGGCAACAGCGAGGAAATATCTCTAACGCCCGAAAACGAGGACTTGGTGACAGGCTCGGTGTTAACACCCGCGTCCACCAGTTGGTGTCAGCTAGCCAGAACCGACCGTGCAACGCTAGTGGTCGATCAAAAGGCGGATCTCGCACTCTCTATGCTGCTAGATGCCATACATAAGGAAGGTAACTCTAGAAAGAACGTTTCGTTCTACACCCAAAACGAGGTGTTGCATCGCAGGTATGAGAACGCTAAAGGGCGGGTCTACAACCAAGTGGTAGTTCCACTAAAATACCGGCGGAACATTCTCGACCTGGCCCACAGCAACGCCTGGGCGGGCCACTTAGGTATAAAGAAAACGAAAGCTAAGCTGGCTCAGGAGTTCTACTGGCCCGGGTGCTGGAAGGATGTAGAGATGTTTGTCCGTGAATGCGACACTTGTCAGCGGATAGGAAAATCAACAGACAAATGGAAGGCACCAATGAAACTAGTGCCAATAATCACAGAACCCTTCCGTCGGCTCGTGATTGACATCGTGGGGCCTCTGCCTCCATCTAAATCAGGATATCGGTACGTCCTGACCGCGCTGTGCGTTGCCACCAAGTTCCCGGAGGCAATCGCACTGAAAGAGTTGAGTTCAGTATGCGTGGTGGACGCATTGTTGTCTATTTTTTCTCGGGTGGGTTTTCCCTCGGAGATACAGTGTGACAACGGAAGTGTGTTCACAAGCTGCCTTACGACTACATTCCTAGAACGCTGCGGGATAAAAATCGCGCATAGCTCTATTCACCATCCACAGTCGAACCCTGTGGAACGCATGCACTCGGTCATGAAACGCGTTTTGCGAGCTTTGTGCTTTGAGCATAAAAGTGACTGGGAGGGGTGTATACCAGCTGCGATGTTTTCTCTGAGGTCGGCCCCACACGAGAGTACGGGTTTTAGTCCGGCTGAACTTGTCTACGGCAGGAACTTGAGAGGTCCGCTGCACTTGATACGAGAGTCATGGACTGGATATGGGGAGGACCCTAATGTGGTTTCCTATGTACTGGATTTATTGGGGCGACTGGGGACTACACGCGAAGTGGTGGAGAGCAACATGCGCGCAGCACAGGCGCTTTCCAAGGCCCGTTACGATAAGTCAGCTCGAAAGCGAGTCTTTAGAGTGGGCGATGAGGTGATGCTGTTGTGCCCTTCAAGAAAAAACAAGCTGGACGTACAATGGGAGGGACCAGCGACAGTGATGTCAGTGCTTTCAGACACCAACTACGAGGTAAAGTGGGGCCGGAAATGCCCCAAAGTGTATCACAGTAACCTAATGAAACCCTACATGCGACGAAAAGCAGTAGTAAACCTTGCACTCAATGTTCCTGAGGACGAGGGCGCGGAAATCCTTTGTCTTTCCGATGGCACGGTCAGCAGCACATTGTCAGATAGGGTAGACACAGGGAACACCCTAAGTAAGGCTCAAGAGGAAGATTTAGAGCTTTTAGTACAGGAATTCGCTACCGTTTTCTCCGAGAAGCCAGGCAAAACGGATGTGATTAAGCACGACATTGAGCTGACGGTTAACAAGCCGATCAGCTGTAAGCCGTATCGGGTGTCACCTAGACAGAGAGAGATACTAGAGGCCGAAATTCGCCGCATGATCGACCTAGGTGTTATCATCGAAGCAGACAGTGATTTCACCTCGCCTTTGATTTTGGTTGAGATTCCGGGCCGTGATCCAAGGCCATGCGTGGACTATCGCCGCCTGAACTCTGTAACAATCGACCAGACTTACCCTATTCCTAACATTGAAGAGAGGGTAGAGACAGTGTCTAAGGCGAAATACATTTCTACGCTAGACCTTGTTAGGGGGTATTGGCAGGTCCCTTTGACAGAGCGCGCGAGTCGATACGCTGCTTTTATCTCACCCCTGGGCACTTTTCGTCCTTTGATGATGAGCTTTGGGCTCAAGAACGCGCCGTATTGTTTCAGCCGCCTGATGGATAAGGTTCTCCACGGGCTCGAGAAATTTGCGCTGCCTTACCTAGACGATGTGGCGATATTTTCGGACAAATGGGAAGACCATGTTGAACACCTTCGGATGGTTTTGGAACGGATCAAAAATGCAGGTCTTACGGTAAAGAGAGAGAAATGTCATTTGGGCTGTGCTGAAGTAAGCTATTTAGGGCACATTGTAGGAAATGGGCGTCGTCGTCCGTCCGAACTCAAGGTAGCCGCGGTGGTCGGTTATCGTCGTCCCAGCACTAAGACCGAGATGAGAGCATTCCTCGGCCTCACAGGTTACTATCAGCATTACGTCCCGAATTACTCCGAGATTGCCAGCCCTTTGACAGATAGTTTACGCAAGACCGAACCTGTGAACATTCAATGGGACTCTAAAAAGGAAGACGCTTTTCAGAAGCTGAAGCACGCATTGAGTGAGAAACCCGTCTTGAGGGCACCGGATTTTGCAAAACCTTTCACTATTCAGTGTGATGCAAGCGAACGCGGTTTAGGAGCAGTGCTATGTCAGACGGACCAGAGTGGAGAGGAGCGGCCGGTTTTGTATTTGAGTCGCAAATTGAGCAGCAGGGAAGAGGCTTATAGCACTTCGGAAAAAGAATGTGCTTGCATTGTTTGGGCCGTACAAAAACTAGGCTGCTATGTTGCTGGCTCTAAGTTTATTATAGAAACTGATCACTCTCCACTAACCTGGTTACACCAAATGTCACCTAAGAATGGTCGTTTGCTCAGATGGAGCATAGCACTGCAGCAGCACAATTTCGAGGTGCGCTACAAGAGAGGTGGCCTTCATACAAATGCAGACGCCCTAAGTCGAGCGTTTTGACTCGTCAAAAGACGCGGAAGGTTTGTTTGATTTTTTTTGTTTACCTTTACCTAGTTAATGTGTACTTTTTTTTTTCAATGTGTTACAGTGAGGGCATAGAGAAATTTTTTACTGACTCCCTCGTTGTCCCGAGCTCTACAGTTTGCTTGTTTAGCTTGATTATAATGTTATCTCGATTCCAAATGAAATTACGTATGAAAGAGTTACTGGACACTTGTCCCGATTGGTATGCACATTGTTTCCTTGAGCTTAAGTTATTAAGATAAGATGTTTGCTTTGTAAAATCTGAGGCCTGGCGATGAGAGTGGCGTGCACGCGGTGCTTGTCGCATTGTGTGTGGCTGACAAAGGTCGTTTCTTGGAGCTTGTCACCCACTTTTCACCGAAGCGGGGCGCAGAGGCCAGCTCTTGGAGCATTCCAGTTTGACCAGGCCCTTCGAGAAAGCAAGAGCCTTGCCGGAACGTCGCCGACATCGACCCGGCCGAGCTGCATGGAACAACTCGACCTCCCGATGTATCATCTGGCGGCGGGGGTGCTGTTGTGCCTCGCCCAAGTTCCACGTGGTCTTCGCGGCCTGCTGGCACCTGGCAGCTGTTGATGAGTCAACCCTGCACCGGGACGGCGACGGACGCGGACAATCGGGAAAAACCACGTCGCCGGCTCCTCTTGACACAAAAGTCGTTGGCCAAGCTTTTGTCAGCCGCCGAGAGCAACACTCCGAAGCAGCGTCGACCCAGCAGCTGTACGGGGTATTCTGCCTTGCTTGAGTCAACCTGGCTGCATCAGGGAGCGACTTTGCGCATGGGATTCCACGTCATCTCACTGTGGTGCCACGCTGGCGCGTGGGGTCTCCCTCACCAAACAGCGTACTGGGCATGCCTTGCCCCCTTTCCTAGGTTCAGAGGGAGGCGGTGTTTGGCTTTCCCTCTTCGGGGCCGGAGAGGAAGACGACGATCTCATTGGAGTATCCTGCGCATAAATTATCTTTGCAAGGGATCTTGGGAAGGCGGACGATGTATAAAAACGCTAGCGCAGAGGCGCTCGTGGGTGATTCTCTTTTCATGTTGTACCACGCTACCATGTAAATACTGTATATAAACATTTTTTTCTCCTTCTCCGGCTTCTCTACTCGTCCTCTCCGGGGACTCGGATGGCCCGAGTCCGCACCACGCTACACAAAGGCGCAACAAGGTAGAAAATTATCGTCATCATAAATCGGCACCCGCTCTCTTCTACCTCTTCTGCATCGCTCCCAGAACACGTGCAACGATTTGTCCGCTGCCCCGCCGCGGTGGTCTAGTGGCTAAGGTACTCGGCTGCTGACCCGCAGGTCGCGGGATCGAATCCCGGCTGCGGCGGCTGCATTTCCGAAGGAGGCGGAAATGTTGTAGGCCCGTGTGCTCAGATTTGAGTGCACGTTGAAGAACCCCAAGTGGTCGAAATTTCCGGAGCCCTCCACTACGGCGTCTCTCATAATCATGTGGTGGTTTTGGGACGTTAAACCCCACAAATCAATCAATCAAACCGAGTTGTCCGCCGTGGGATGCACTAAATCTCTCGGACGAAAGAACGATACGAAGAGGGAGAAATAAATGTGCGAAAGAAAAAGACAGAGAAAGAAACGGACAGAAAGGAATAGAAAGACACGGACTACAAAAGAAAAAAAAAACGAGCAAACGTGCACGGTCATGTATCGACTATTTTCCGTATAAGACACCTGTGTGCCGCGATGTTGGGCTTTTAAGCCGATGTTGCCTTGGGTTTGTATATTGCTACGTGAATTAATAAGGTCTTTAAACGTCGTAGGCCCCCAACGCAACCGTTTCCATGAATATGTGTCTACTGTAACACAGTTAATTAGGTTGTTTAAGGTACAAGACACGAAGGTTAACGGCCCAATACGGTGGCACTGGACCCATTCGTATAAATTAGTATATGGTGTTGTAAAGCAAGGTTTGGGAAAGCGCGAAATGAGAGGTCGAAAGCCTAGTCTTGTAGGACTTGCTCTGTACCCGGCCACCAGCTCTTCCGTGACCCCGCTTTTCGCGACAGTGTATAAGCTGCGCTAAACTTTATTTAGTCATTCGGGGAGGGAAGAAACTGAACTTCACTTGCAGAGCTCCGGAAGATCAGAGTGGCGTCCGTCCTGCCCACGGGATCGGGGCGGAAGATGCACAGCCCTTTTAATGTCATGTCGTTCGCTTATTTCCGGAACGGTTGTGCCGTGCTCATTGTTTTTGGCGATGGTGATCGACGTATCCGCGCCATCAACTCGACGACACCCGCGGAAGCATTCGGCCGGCGCTTCCTCCCGGAACGTCATTTCTTACCCGCGTCCGCCCGCATTGTTCGCAATCAAACACGGCTTGTCAATGTGACCAGGTATACGCCCTGATGGCTTCCTTTTTCCTGATTATACACGTAAGGCCGTGGCCGACACAGGACACCTTACGGGACGGTATATATTCGCGCGTTCGACTCGCGTCATCTTCATTAGCTCTTTCGTGCAATAGAGCGTTTCATCCGCCACGGTGCATGGTGTAGTGGATTATGCTCGATGAATCACCCTAAAGTTGCAGGATAGAGTAGCGGCGCGCCGCATTCGTCGATGGTGGCGGAAATACTCGAGGCCCGCGCGCCTATAGATATAGCTGTTCGTTAATGAAGCCCAAGTGGTTGAAAATTTCGGAGCCCTCCACTCCGCGGCATCTCCCGTAATCACATTCGTGGTTTTGGGTCGTAAAATCCCGGTTTCGTTATTTTGATTGTCCGGTATTTCGCCGGAGAGTCACGCACGTGAGCGGAGACGCGTCGAAGTGCGACAACACTGGGCCTCTTTTATCGCGCAGCGGCGGACTTGATGCGAAGCCTGCAGCGAAGCGCCGCTCCGCGAGGAAGCTTCGCTACGGAGAATGGACTCTCTCTCACGGTCTTTCTGAATCGTCGTGGACTGGTTTCTCGCGTTATCGTAGTCACGTGTGCCGATAACATCTTCATTCGTTGACGACTTGTACTTTTCTCCTCAGCTCAACTCCGGCGTGTCTGCGTAGATGCAGACCGGCAGCTGTCGTTCCGGTCGTGGTCTGGCACCATTAGATAAGTATACGTCCAGCGCGGGTGTCGCTTCGGGGCTAGCAGTCGTGCACCGCACAAAATCGAAAAGGGGAAGTCCTTTAACCCGGCGCCTATATCTACACGATCGGAGCGTCGGCGATGCTGCAGGGGGTGTGTTTTCGTGCGCCTCACTCTTGTCATCTCTCTCCGAGACCTCTTCGGTTTTACGCTGCGATGCATCCCCGTTGTGAGAACGTGTATCGCGAAGCCCTATCATTGTTAACCAAGTTTTTATTACGGCGCACGAAACCTCTCTGACATTATCAACCCTCCAGCCCAGCCCCGCATATCTATCTCCCCGCATCGCCCATGCCTTGCTATTCACCCGGTGATGCTGCCGCATCTACAGCATTCTCTATCTACACTGGCGTGTCCAGGGGAGAAAGTAGGCGGATAGTTAAGCACCCCCTGAAAATTTTCAGACTTTGCATTTGTTATGTACACACGCACACATACGATCGTATGCACATGCGGTCATGAAATACAGTTGAACTTAGCTCTGGTTGATTGATTGATATGTGGGGTTTAACGTCCCAAAACCACCATATGATTATGAGAGACGCCTTAGTGGAGGGCTCCGGAAATTTAGACCACCTGGGGTTCTTTAACGTGCACCCAAATCTGAGCACACGGGCCTCCTTCATTTCCGCCTCCATCAAACTTAGCTCTCCCAAAAGGTGTCGAAGGTCAAACTCCATGCATAATTGTAGTTTGTATTGTATTGTATTGTAATAATTAACGCAGTTTCATTACTCTTAGTTTACTGTCTGCTGTATTCATGTCTTTTCTTGTTTCTGGACATCCATGTGCTAGTCTGACAGATGAGGTTTCACTTAAAGGAAATCCTGCACAAAGGAAGCACTTTGAAACGTGTCCTCGTAGCCGATGGCGTATCTATATACTCGGTACAGGGGTGATCGAGATGCCGTGCGATTGACTAAGTACCGGCGTAGCTCCCCGGTACAAGCAGCCGGTCAAGCGAGCCTTTAATTGCCCCGCCGCCGGGGAGGCCTCCGACGTTGAGAGCGGGGCAGGACCGACTTATTGGTCATCAACCTTTCGCGCGGCGTTCTTTAACCCGCCCAACCAGACTGTGGCAGGTCTGTGTGCTATGTCGACGCCGAAAAATTCCCGTTTAGTGGTCTGCGCGAGTGTGCAATAAATAAATAAATAAATAAATAAATAAATAAACAAATAAATAAATAAATAAATAAATATTGCGGATAGATTTGGGTGAACGTGGCACCTACGGCAAATTGTTTTCTTTTTTTGTTCGCCAGCTTTTCCTTCCCTGTATTAATCAATTAAAGAACAGGCAGTCTAAGTTATTTGGGGCATGCGTTTCCGGTATACGTTAACTGCGCCTTCGGGGATCTGTATCACTGATTACTTCCGCAATGTTACTTTTGCGCTGTCGCGGATGTTTCCCTGAGTACACGCAAGTTTTTTTTTAATGTTATGTCTGGCGCGCACAAGGCTTCACATTTAATAATAATAATAATAATAATAATAATAATAATAATAATAATAATAATAATGAAGGGGTATGCCTGTAGAAGTCCTTGAGAGATTGTTATATTGACGTCAGTGTTGGCTGGCGCGATTTGGGGGCACAAAACGGGTAACTATACTTGTACAGCTAACGCCTAATGTATTGCAATATTAAGCAACATATACAACATGATAAAAAAAAAGAAAAGAATATATATATGCCAGATCTAACCTGTATACATAAGACTGCTATAAAGCATAACTCAAGATGCAGTAAATTTTTACTACTTTTGTGGGTCCACAAGAAATATGGCTTGTGATGCACTCACGCCCCCCCCCCCCCCCCAAGATGCAGCAATGCTTTCCACCACCACCACCACCACCACTTTTTTTCGTTGCATTCTGTCATCAACATCAGCGGTACACATGCGCAGTGGGAACGGGTCAGTCTATCAGCAGCCCCCTCCCCTCCCACGTAGTTGATCGAATCCGAAAAAGAACGATTTCCACAATGGATGCAAAAAAAAAAAAAACGAAATGAAGCGATCACGTCCTCCTCACACCGGCCTGCCACTGGTCACCGACTTTCCTGTGGTAAAGACAGTGTGACTTTGTTTATTTATTTATTTATTTATTTATTTATTTATTTATTTATTTATTTATTTATTTATTTATTTATTTATTTATTCATACTGCAATCCCTATTACAGAGATTTTAGCAGGGTGGTTACAGATATAATTTTCACAATGCTGGCACTCAAGATTGCATAAACCAAACAAACAAACAAAAAAATAGAACAGCATAATGTAAACAATCAGGTCAAATTTGCTGCAAACAACTCTAAGGACGGCTCCATCACTTGGTTATTAGTTAATCCATTCCACTGCTGTGCTTTGGTTTTGTTTCTAATAAAAGTGAGGCCCGGTTTGAGTTACGTGACCCGATTTGAATTGGTGAGCCTAAAAAGGTTACGGTGGTGAAGTGTAAACGTTCCGATTGTCGTCTCGTGACAAAGCGTTTCTAGGTCACGCGAAGCCAGACGGAGCCGAAAGAACGAAGGTTAGAGAAATGTGTGTACTACCCATCATTGCCATGCTCGCTGAAGCGCCGTACGTTGCAGCTTCCATAGACACTAGCACCAGAGATCCGTCTAGTCTACTTGAAGAAAACTCTATAGTAGGGTATAGGGTGGGGTAAAATGCGTCAAAAATATTAGAATTGTCGATATTTATGTTTATTTCACTGCTTACAATCGAACATCAACTCGGAAACCTTCCATTGGATCCAAGGTACGTGCTACAAAAATATTGTCATGTCGCCACCATAAAAAAACGGTATTTCGAAACAAACAAAAAAATTATCCAGATGTCTCATTTCGCCCCGACCTGCGGGGCAAAACGAGACAGCGTGAAAAAATAAAATAATTCTTTCAGTTTTTGCAGTGGAAAGACTTGAGTGTCACTCTGTGGGCCCTTCCTCAGTTTTAAGGAGCCCTGTCCTTTGACTCCACGCATTGAATATAGACAGAACCCGGTGTTATGTAGCTCCGAAAAACTTCTTCCAGATAAAACACCACCAGTCTCTTTTTGTGTTATTGTTGTATTTTGTTGAACGTTTGCACCTCATTGGATTATACAACAAATGATGGCTAGATATGGTTTCTCCTCTTTTTGTTGTTTTGGAGAACTCCTCAGGTGTTTAATGACATTTAACTTCAATCAGCGGGCTTTGTGAAGCAATGAATTTAAAACTAAGCTTGATTCAGATTTTGTAGCGCTTGTTTTTTTTAATGAGGGTATTGTAGAAACGTCGTTAAAAATAAATCCCAAGACGTGTTTGCAAACGACTTGACTTGGAGATTCCGCCATTTTTTATGCGCCTCCTGAGATCATCCTTGGGAACAGCGAACGACCTCGTTGCAGCGCGAATGGAGGGAGTCATGTACTGAACGACAACCAGTGCTTTTTTGTACCTTTTTTCTCCCAGGAAGCTCTGTATATCAAATTTTCTTGTATGTACGAGCCCTCTTAAACGAAGAGATATAATATATAATGAGTGTAAGTTAATGGTTCAATTATTGAGATACTCTCACAGACAATTGGATGCCTTTTTTGTCGCGTTTTGCCCTTCTCTCACGCCAGAATTGAAAAAAAAAATGCCGCTTTGTCTCGTGGAACGAAACGAACTAAATCATTGGTGTTATTTAGGCCCCGCCGCGGTGGTCTAGTGGCTAAGGTACTCGGCTGCTGACCCGCAGGGCGCGGGTTCGAATCCCGGCTGCGGCTGCTGCATTTCCGATGGAGGCGTAAATGTTGTAGGCCCGTGTGCTCAGATTTGGGTGCACGTTAAAGAACCCCAGGTGGTGTAAATTTCCGGAGCCCTCCACTACGGCGTCTCTCATAATCAACTAGTGGTTTTGGGACGTTAAACCCCACATATCAATCAAATCATTGGTGTTATTTAGCTCATAATCTAAAGTGACAAATTAAATGTGTACGTTGCTGTACTGACGCAGGAGTAGCCTCATGCATGGATCCGAAAATTCGGCTGAGCGAAATTTCGCCCCTTTTTTGACGGATCACGAAAGACTGGCACCAGCCGCGTAATTTTTCCTGCGCGAACGCTCTGGGCAATCATCAACGTTAACGCATGAAAAGGTAGACAAGGACCAGCACTTACCTGTTCAAAAGAGAAACAAAGAAAAGTAGTTTTTTGTATTAGCTATAGAGAGGCCGGCAAAGTCAAATTCTCGCATTTTGCCCCCGTGTCCCGTTTTACCCCACCCTATATACCAACGTTACTAGAACCAGCTATATACCCTATAGTTTTCCAGGTGGTCGAAATTTCCGGAGTTCTCCACTACGGCGTCTCTCATAATCAAATGGTGGTTTTGTGACGTTAAACCCCACAAATCAATCAATCAATCAATCAACCCTATAGCTTTGTAACGGTACAACCCAAAAGATGCTTTCTCGTGTGTCTCTGTTATGTTTATAGCCTACTCTGTCGGTCAGCGGTGTGCTCGGCCATTGCATCCCAGTGGCTTAGATATCGTGAACTAGACATCACTGTAGTTCAGAGAAAATGGCGTATCGGGCGCGATAAATATCGCGTAGAGGGAGAGGAGGCGAAGGTCGTCGTCACTAATCGCTCAGCGGCAGGCAGCGCGGGCATAATAAGGATGGCTCCTGGCGCGTGCCGCTATTATTAGCGCTCGCTACGTCGGCCGTTTAGTGGCCCGCTGGGGAAGCAGGCGCCCAGTCACGCACCTTTTACTGCCCCCCTCCCCCCTTTTGTTTTTGGTACTCCTGTTTTTGTCGTGCCGGCCACTGTCGAGTCTCCGCTCTTCGTCGTCAAAGCAAGCGCGCACCTCGTGCACGCGTCGGCAATTTTTGGTTGACTTGATTGATTGATTTGTGGGGTTTAACGTCCCAAAACCACTATTTGATTACGAGAGACGCCGTAGTGGAGGGTTCCGGAAATTTTTGACCACGTGGGGTTCTTTAACGTGCACCCAAATCTGAGTACACGGGCCTACGACATTTCCACCTCCATCGGAAATGCAGCCGCCGCAGCCGGGATTCGAACCCGCGACCTGCGGGTCAGCAGCCGAGTACCTTAGCCACTAGACCACCGCGGCGGGGCGAGCAGGTAGGCGTGGCCTTGGCGGGTGAAATGCAATGAAGGCACACTGAACTGATACAAACGAAAGGCTTCAGACTGATACATTCTATTGTGGGAACTGTATTGTTCATTTCACCCTCATACAGAAATGCAGTCCAGGCCTTATAGAACGTTTTGCGTGGTGGAGGCGTATTGAATAGGCTATATCATCCCCGTTTCTTCTTCTTCTCTTCACGCGTCTACTTTCGCTTTCTTTTTCCTCTTTCTTCTCCCTCCCCTTAGTCCAGGGTAGCAAACCGGGTGCTACAATTCTGGTTGACCTCCCTGTCTTTCTATCAATTTATTCTCTCTCTCTCTCTCTCTTACCCTCAAGTCGCAGTACACTCGCATTTCGATGGAGGCGAAACGGTAGGGGTCTGTGTACTGTGTCATGTCAAAACGTCCCACTTACGTCCCACGTTAAAAAAACACTGGATTGTAAAAATTTCCGGAGCCCTCCACTACGGCAGCTCTCATAATCATGTAATCGTTCTGGGACATATAATCCCAGACATCGTTGTTATAGACTGATTAATGAGAGATAAAAAAATCAAGGAAAAGGGTCAATTCTTATGCTTTGCGCAAAGTTCGCGAACGTCAGGTCACGGTTTTCAAGTCATCTTATTCGTATTTCGTCCCCACTGGCTCAGCGAACTTCTCTAAAACTTCGTGTACCATAGCCCCCCTCATTGGAGAATGTACTTCATATTTATCGATTAGTAAATACCTATAGGCACTAGTAGACTAATGAAAAGCTGAGCGAATCGGATGTGTTCGTGTTAAAAATACAAAACGCGCGCACACAAACATGGCATTTGTGTTGTCTTGACTTCTATCGCGTGTCCGTCTTTGCACGCCCTGTCTATGACGCTGTAGTATAGACGTCGTCGCAATCTGTGACGTCACCGTTATTGGTGCGGGAATTTCTCGGGGGCGGCGCCACCCGCGTTTTCTTTTTGCACGTTTTCTATAGCGGCAAGCGCGATGATTTTGGTATTTTGAAAAAAAGTAATTTACTGATGGGGGCGAGAGATATTTTTCTCTTTAGTCCTTGTAGTGACAGTGATGTGCGGGTATTCGAAAGTTTCGGATATACCGAAGCCAATGGCGTTTTTATTCGTTTATATTTTCTAACCGGAGAGCAGCTGTTAGAAACTTGTTAGAAACTGAATTTAACTGCTGCGATTTTCCGCACCGACACCACGATATTACGAGGCATTTTGTAGCTTTCTTTCTTGATAAATAAATGCAAACATTTTTTTTTGAGTAATGCATCAATATTTATAAATGTCGTCTCCGTGGAGGAAAGCAAAACTAGCGCAGAAGTTTCGATAATATTAATTCTCGCGGATGGACTATGGCTAATCATGACAGCGGGCAACTTCGTTCTGGAAGCCATCACCTATGCAGCGAACATTTTCACTCTCAGTGTATGCATGCTGTGAATTTCTCTTGATTCCGATGCTACATCTGTGCTTTTAATGCAAAAATACGAGTTCTAGGATATTGATATTATTTTACAAAAGTATTGATTGATTGATTTGTGGGGTTTAACGTCCCAAAACCACCATTTGATTATGAGAGACGCCGTAGTGGAGGGCTCCGGAAATTTTGACCTCCTGGGGTTCTTTAACGTGCACCCAAATCTGAGTACACGGGCCTACAACATTTCCGCCTCCATCGGAAATGCAGCCGCCGCAGCCGGGATTCGAACCCGCGACCTGCGGGTCAGCAGCCGAGTACCTTAGCCACTAGACCACCGCGGCGGGGCTATTTTACAAAAGTAAAATAAACAGCTCACTCACTGTAACAGATCTTTTTTGTTTTGTTTTCGTGACGAAACCTTTCTTTTTTTCTCATCTCAGCTATAAATGTTCAGCTGAAATAAATCGATTCGTCGCCTCAACAACTCATTCGTTTGTTCAGCGCTTGCATGACGTCAGTTTTAAAGTTCTTGTGTACCTTGGTACGAAACTCTGTGGGTCCGTGAGCGTTTCTGTTTGCAACACTGGTGCCAACACACGTTATCAACGCGGCTGTTTTGGGCATGTAACCGCGACTTTCTTTCGTTTTCCTCGCGGCCTCGTCGTAAACATCGTTAGTCTGTAAGGTCAGTTTAGGGGCGGGCATGCCGCCCATTCTAAGTGGCTGACATGTCTTCGCATTCGCGTTATAATGGCCTCTCCTGCATCACGCGTGCACTAACCGTTCATTCAGAGGTCTTTATTACATGCGCATTTTCGTCTCTCCATATTTTGGGTTTATCTCTCGACATTGTGGCGTAAGAGAGTTGCCACTCCGCTTGGCTCATGTCCATGTACTTTAGCGTATTTCCAGCGCTGCTATAGAACCAAATGGCGTCACTTGTCTACAGGACCTATAGGATACGCTCGTTAGGATGCTAAATACAGCAGCGTCGTGGCGAAAACCGAATGACTTGCCCCACCCGCGTAATTTGCCCCGCCCGAAAAGGCATAGGGAGAGCTTGGTGGACATGCATGGGACAACGTCGCAGACCTTGAGGTGTACAAGAGTCTCGTCTCAGCCGGCTTTGAAAGCGACGGGAAAAAAAAAAAAAAAACTGGCCACTGTTCACTGTCGTCTCCGTGACAGGTCGCTATTATATGCCGTATTGTTCTAAAGGATCTCTAAATGGGACAGTTGCTTGAGCGGGTATCATTACATTACCTGCAACAGAAGGCCATGGTTACACTCGTAGCATTTCATCACTATTCATCATTCTCGGACTGTTATGTCCCCCACATGACAGAGGCCCCTCCTAATGATGTCCACTTTACCCTATCCTCTGCCAGTTGATTCCATTTCATCCCTGCTGACTTCTCGATTTCTTCACTCTATCCAACTTTCTGGTTTCCCTGAATGAGTTTCCCAAACCCTTGGTGGTCATTCTATTGCTCTTATATATACTGTCCACCGGTTGTCCGTTCTATGCATTACGGTGCCAACTCAGGTTCATATCTTTCGCTTTATGTTAACTAAAACATCTGGTACGGACGAAATCGCTACAGCGCCGACCAAGGTAAAATATATATATATATATATAAATTATGAACAAGCATCCCGTAGGGGAGCCCAAACGTCCCTTCTCAGTATATTTTCAATGCGAAGCATTTCTTATTCGCACGATGTCACGGATCCGGCGTCGGCGGCGGCGTCCACACCCCCACTGCGCATGCTCGCGTCTCTTGCCGACTGTCGCTCCCCTCCCCCTCTCTCGCCTCACAAGGCTGACGCAGGCAGCGTCTACTAGGAAAAAAAAAACGACTAATCCCCACCACTCACGACGCATTTACTCGAGTCCCCCCCCCCCCCCTCCCTTCCGTGGGATGATGCGGACGGATTTTTTTATTTTTTACCTTGGTTGGCGCTGTGTTAATTTCGTCTGTCTCTCCCCTGCCAGGTGGGTCTCCGCCAAACTTTCGACTAGAACATCTGGTATAATCATGCTCGTTCTAACGCTGACCCATTCCGCTGCCCTCCGATCTCTGGCTGTTGCACTTATGTCCTCTTTCGTTGATGGCTTACCCACATATTGAGATGATGTGGTTAAACCGTACAAGCGGTGATAGTTAAACGTGGATGAAGCGTGAACGCCATTTCAGATTACCTATATATCGGGACGCCGTGATGTCATGAATGTTAATGTTCGTCTGCTCGGACCCGTCGTTGAGACGCACGTTCTGGACGACAACGATAGCATTTGGTAGAAGCACCGTCTTCGTCTGTGGGGACACAGCTGTGCCAAATTGAAGCTTCTTGCTCTGCTAATATGAACGCTGTGCGCTTACTTGAAATGGAAGTTGCTTGTCTGATTCTGATTGTTTCTATCAAAAACATTATCTTTGCTTCGGATTTATAACCAATGTTTCTCATTAAAGTTGTCGTTGGGTCGTCCGGGTTTTTATCTTATACCCAGCGCCGCATCTGTATGGCGAATTTAGGTATACGAAAGACGCGATAACTTTTGACGTCATGGAGATGAGTAAACGTAATTGGCTTGCGCATCCGTTATTTTGGGGTTGAACGATGGCAGCTATATTTACAAAATACGCTATCGCCGACTATAGTTAATTAGGTGCTTGTCGACTAGGGGCGAATCTAGCGATTCACTTTAGGGGGGGGGGGGAGGGGGTTAGGTCGCGGTCGTTTGAAGTAACACCGCATGGGTGTCCTGACTTTTTTGTTTTTGCTTGCACGAAAAAAACCTGTCATAGCATAAATACCGTCAATGCGTGCACACAGTGGTCCCACTCAATTGTTCTTCTGATTGGTGACGTCACGTGACTGATCCGTCCTGCGTCAGTCTTGTGAATCCCACGTTATGGTAAGCTGCATTCTGACGCAGTTTTCCGACGATCTTGATCTAGCGGCAACACCTTTCCTTATGCAAGCCCGGTTTGGTGCTTAGCCCCACTATAGTGTTTCTTCAGATAATGTTTTTATTTAATTCATTTTATGTATCTATAGCGATACTGTCGACCCTCAATGGGTCGTGACAGTAGTTGCAAAAGTAACAAAAACAGAACATGCATTCCGTACAAAATAACGTGCCGTATGAAGCGTGGGCAACAGTGATGTTTACTAAAGAGATATGATCGATCTTTTTCAAAACACTGCATCATTACCCCCCTCTCCAGGTTTCACGTTATCTGCGTGAGACACCCTTCCCAACGCGCTTTTCTCTCCTTTCGGCAGCCTCGCGCAGTCGAATAGCTTCCGCGTTCGCTAATTGCGGCAGCATGATCCACACCTTATTCGCGCTATGCAATCCTCGCGTGTGGCCCGGCGGCTTTCATTTTCGCCGCGGCGTTCAGTTCGGAGGGCGAGCGGTCGACTCGAATATAATATCGCGGGGACGCGACGGCAATTACATGTCGTGTGCGCTGGATTCTAAATTTGTTGTGGTGGGCGATTAGCGTGGCCAAACAGAAGCGAAGAAAAGCGACAGGCGCGTTTCTTCTTGCGAAAAAAAAAACGCTGCCGGATTTTTTTTTCTATTTTGTTACCTCTCGAGACCGCGAGCGTCAGCGACTGACGTCAGAGAGAGCGAAAAGCGCCATCCTTTAATGGGTGCTAGGAAGAGCCACTTTCGTTCTTTAATGGTCGTGGCTCTTTGTAACCCCTCTATACGTCGGCACGGGAAATGAGGGAGGAAAAAAATGAAAAAAAAAAGCGTGGCACCCTTAGGACGCGCTTGGAGCCTTATATACGCATACTGCCTTTATACGTTACCGTATTCGCGCGAATTTAACGGATCGCTGTTGGAGTCCCAAAGGCGTAAGGACGAAACGCGATTGCGGATTCGTCGCACAGTCGCGACGATATGCCCCGCCGTGGTGGTCTTGGGGTTATAGTAATGCTGCTTGACAGCCGAGCCGAAGGCCGCGTGATTGAATCCCAGTCATGGCAGCTGTGTTTCGAAGTATACAGGCGAAATGCTACGAAGGCCCTGGTGTGCTTAGATATATGCGCACGTTAAATTACCCCTGGGGTCGGAATTTCCGGAGCCTTCCACTACGGCGTTTTCCATAATCATATATGGTGGTTTTAGAACGTTAAACCCAAGCAATAAACATTGTTATATATTTGTTCAGAACGGTCGTTTACTTCCAAGTGCACCCCGTAGTACATAGTGTTTCTTTTCTTTTTTTTTTTGTAAATTTCTATGTGCTCCGTTATCTGCTTCGTATAAGACGCACACAGCAGCATGGACGCCGGTACACTCTTGTATGGCTCAGTCAAGTGAGTTGTGATCTAAGTAGGGAGAGCTCGTTATGGGATAATAATCAATTCAAGTAAAGTCAGTAGTGGGGTCATTTTTAGAGGTTGGTTAATCAGGGAAAGTTAATGAGTGACAGTAGGACGTCTATGTGAGTAAAATACCGAGGTGTATATATATATACTGCTCGTGAGCGTGCCGCTGTTAGCAATATGTATCCTTTTATCCTTTCCTCTACACATTTGTATATACACGAGCAACTTTCGCTTCGTGGGCGCGTATAGCTGTATTAGCCTATAGCCGCTTACGAGTAATACGCACTTCCCATCTGGCTGCAGCCATTAATGAGAAGGCTTTGTATAAGCTACGATTAATTGTTTCGCGTGAGAGTGCGCTTTCATTCGCTGTAGCGTTCACGCGAGGCCGTATATATATATACAGGTTCGACTTAGACCTTATAGATGGAGTGTAAATACTGAAGGCTATATGCCGCGCGCAAATACGGATTCGCTCGGAGGATTTCAAGCTGGACGGTTGTGCCCTCGCGATCTCCGACTTCAGCGTAGCTCCCGCCGACTGGTTCGCCCTCCGCGGTCTCCTGATGCCGTGCAGCTCTCGCATTGTGGCACCCCGCCCTTGGACTGCTTCGACCGGATCTCCACTTTCCTATCTCCTTCTTTTTTCCTCTCGTTGGCTGGCGGCTTCTTATCCATCTATTTTCCTCCTATTCTTTTTATTTCTTCTCTCTATATCTTTTATTCCCCATATCCCATCCCTCTGCTGACCTGTTGAGGTGTCCTCGTAAGGAGAGACAGTTACGGGTCAGCACCTTTCTTTTTTTTTCTTCTGATATAACCACAATCTCTCTCAAATACCTGCCGGAACGGCCCGCGCATCTTCGCCGTTGCTGCGGGATGTTCCGCTGTGAATCTTCGCATGCAGATATAGCTTTCGCAGGGTCAACGTCCCACTGACCCTCGCTCGCTCGCTCTCACGCAGATTTATTCCTCACGGTTCGAATGGTATCCTCCGCACTTGAACCGTCCACAAAATCAAGGGAATGTTGTTGCTTGGACATAAGTTTCCGCAAGTGAAACTAATTATGTAGAGTGGATTTTCTTGCTAGTGGAAAAAGAAACAAGCTTAAGCTGATGAATTTGCGTCTGGCTCCTCTGGCCAATTCTGTCATGGCGATATATATATATATATATATATATATATATATATATATATATATATATATATATATATATATATATATATATATATATATATATATAGTCAGACGAGGTTGCAAGGTCGCAGAGCGCCGCTATAGAGCAGCATCGTGCGTGCTAACGACTGGTCTCCCATCGTAAAGTGTGGGGGGGGGGGGGGGTGTCGACAATGATAGGCGAACGTGAACGCGTACGCAAACCTTTATTTGATCCAACGTGGGTTCACTGCAGTGAGTGAATAACAAACCGCATAGCATTTTAGACCGCAAGAGCATTTTGCTAGGCCTTGTAGAAGGGTTTGGTAATTCCCTACCGCCATGCATGTGTCCGCAGCTGGTGTTGTTTTGTCGCTCGTATAGTGCGGTACATGTTACATGTAATAAGTTCCAAACGTCTGCTAATAGCATTGCATGCAGTTTTAAATATACTCGAGTATGTATGTACGCGTATTTGGTGTAGGCGAAGGATAACCTCTAGACAGTTATAGCACGAAACTACCAACTGTTTATTGCCTAAAGTAGCTGAGCAACAAGTCCAGTTGACTTATATTTTTTTTTTCTGCAGTGGGCTCTTTTTTGTGTCTTCAAACCATGCATCATCATACTCCAGCATCAATCTCATCGCGGATTCATTATGCCGGCTGAGGCGATTAAGCGTCAAGCGGAGGGTGGTGCCATAGGGAGTGAGCTAGTGTCTGCCAGTTCGTTTCTTCACTTCGTCCCAGTACTCTTTGCGCCGTGTTTGTGTTTCCTTGAGTATAAATCAACTAGCTCAGCAACACGTACTGTCGTTTATTGCCAACAAAGGCTGGGAATGAAGAAATGCTTTCTCGCATGCGCAGTGGCATGAAAGAGTGACGCCAACATGTGAACACGTTATCCGTCTATTAAAAAAGTATAACTCAGATTGATACAGTACAATTGATGCCCCGCCGTGGTGGTCTAGTGGCTAAGGTAATGGGCTGCTGACACGCAGGTCGCGGGGTCGAATGCCGGCTGCGGCGGCTGCATTTTCGATGGAGGCGGAAATGTCGTGGGCCCGTGTGCTCAGATTTGGGTGCACGTTAAAGAACCACAGGTGGTCGAAATTTCCGGAGCCCTCCACTACGGCGTCTCTCATAATCATATGGTGGTTTTGGGACGTTAAACCCCACGTATCAATCAATCAATCAATCAATCAATCAACGTGTACCCTCTCTTTTATCAGCGCTGCTAGTGTGCCGCCTCGAATGTCCGTTAGTATATCAACGCACTGTTTGTCCTGTGTAGCACTTTTGCCACAGCTCGGGAAAAATTTCGTAGACTACACCGGTCATTTCCGGAGACCTGCTGGCATTTCCGTTTACTGCCGGCCGAATCGTATACATGTATATGCCGTGTAAGTAGATACGTTCGCGAGATGAAGACGCGGCACGGACGGAAACCGGGCACCGCGACTCTGTTCGGCGGCGGCGGAAATTGAGTATCCTCCGCAGACGTTGTAAGTGTACGCTCCTTGGCGCTGCTCTGGCCGTCAGCCAATAACGGGACTGGCGCGTGCCGTATAGACAGCCATATGCGTTTCTTGCGAGGCTGCACGAGCATGACCCACAAGAGCGCCAGTTTTGGCGTACGGTCAGAGTGTTGAGGCAGCTGTGTACATCACAGCCTTTGCGCGTCGTACATGCTATCAAGGAAAGTAGCTAGTGGAACGAAGAAAGTGTAAATTTTAAAGACTCGTTTTTTTATGTACACAATATAAAAGAGAAATAACTGTGGGTGATTCTCATTAGAACTGTATATAACGCAGAAAGAAACGAGGCATTATTCCACTTTTACCATCATTCATTGCGAAGTTCTCGTTCTGCCAGACTTGATGCCTTCAGATATTCGCGCGCTCCGGAATCCTGGGTGGCCCTACTCCGCGAGTCCAACGTCCAGCTTGGATATCATCGTTCAAACCTTCGCTGCTGCAGTGTTGGAGAGCTCCCGGCCGACGTGTCTATATATGAGCGACTGGCGCAATGGATTTGATCTCCTCACGTTCGTTGACTGTTCTTTTGCTAAGATTCTCTTTGTCTTTCTGCAAAGCAGTTTCAAACTCTGGCGTGACTGTACGGTAGAATGTTTGACTTGTCATATGCCTCGGTTTGATTCCGGCTCGAGCACTGTTCTTTAAGGTCATGTTTGACAGGCCACGCAGGCTATTGCACCGTGCGCCGTATTTTTTAACGAAGGTAGCTCCTCACAGCTACGTTCAGGGGGTAGACGAAGCTGGGTATTCTGAAGGAGGCATAGAAAATGAAGCATCGTTCTGATTGAAACTTCAAGCTTACTAATGCACGTATACCACGGATATTGAATAAATTCAGCCGACTATTGATTAAAGATCCTATGGCCTCCAGCCAGGAGGGGAGGGGCCAAGGTGGCTTCATTGTGGGAACTTGAGTGAGCACTGACAAACGCGGTTGAACGCATCGTACGTTCTGCAATCCCGGGAAAAATAACAATGGAAACTACGAGAGTGGTTGCGGCGACAGGCGGATCAACACGAACGCATGTAACTGCGTCATCGGAAGCTCAGAGCTCTGTTCAAGTGATTGTTCTTGCGTCTAGAGGAATATACGACTGGCTTTCAGTCCTATATGGCAGCCCTTGGCAACACCATCGCTGGATCGAGTCTTCATGAAAGCAGCAGGGCTCAGTGCCTCGACCTTTGATCGATGAGTCTGGGATAATGCATTCTCTGAGAGATGAAGACACGTTGCTTTGCCTTCGTCGTACTGATTCTGTATAGAATATCTCGACAGCTTTACAGAAATGCGTAGTAAATGACGTAGTCGCGCCGGCATATGGGTGCGCGTTTTTTTTTTTTAACATAACAGCAGTATTGGCTGTTGTTACTACGTTCCTATTATTTTGAGGTCGCTCAGATTATGTACATTGTTTCTTTATGTCCTGTTATTTGTTATGCTGTCCGTATGGGATAATTCGCATGCTATACATGGTCTACCCGCGGATTGGACACTTTCTCATTAGAGGTAATTATTTGTGTTTCGAAATTTTCGTTCTCACTTTCGTGGCGTGTATCGAAATCGGAATTTTGAGTGTTGCAGGCATTTTTTTTCCCGCGCTCTTCGAATATGTTAGACGCTCCACCCAACTTCATGAGCTAAGAAGCAGCCAAGGCGTTATTGATGCGCTAACATCTTCTTATATCGCGTCGATAAAGAAGAAACTTGTGGTCGTGGGAACAACGCGACCTCGTCAATAACCCGTCGATCACGACGCATTCACGCGCACATAGTATTCGCTCCAGCTGTGGGAGGAGGCGGATGGGACGCGCGCATGTGCACGCGAAAGTGTACGCACGCGCCGCATCCAACCGGTTTCCTTCTCTCTTCAATTCCGCACGAAAAAAAAAAAAGCCCTTTCTTCCTTCGGCCGTTGATACCACCGCCAACGAACGATACACAAAGAGTAAAAACGACTGCGCCCGTTGTGCGGCAGCATCCACACTCCCGCCAGTCGTGGCTTCGTCCTTCTCCCCCCCTCCCACTCTTACCGTCCTCTCCTCTCTTTCGTAGTGGAGTCGTGTGGTCCGGCGTCGTTCTTCCAGTCCTCCGGCTGCTGTGCGCGTGTGTGCTGCACTGCCGTTGCGGGAGGGAACGACTTCGCAGGCACTTACGGCGAGCACCTGTCGCGAACGGAGTTGCACGTCGCCGCGACACAAGCCGGCGTGTCGCTGCTCTCCGTCGCCGCAACGTCCCGACCGTCGTGACACAAGCCGTCGTCGTTGTCACTCTGCGAGACTAACGAAGAAGGCACGTGCGCCGCCGTCTCCAACCTTGCTTGTGTGTCGTGCCGTTTGTTTTGTCTCCGTGCGTGTTTGCTTCGACAAGGATAGGGAGCTGATTGCGTCTCCCGACACGCAGTGCGCCAGAGGACCCATTTCTTTTCTTCTCGCAGTTATATAGAGGTGCGTCGCCGACCTCGTCGCCTTGGCATCGCGTCGATTCTTTCGATCATCGGGAGACACGCCTCTCTCATCCGTATTGCCTGCACCGCCGGAACCTCCCCATGCCTCGCCACTCCACGGACTCGAACCCACGCCCATCGACGTTGTTAATGTGGGCAGTCGCAGCACCAGCGGTAAATGTACTACGCAGTCCGCTGGAAGAACGCATGAACTGACATTATTACCACGCCTGTTTGCTGCCCACGCGAGGAAAGATTCACGGTTTGTTTACTTTGTCGGCGAGTTCTGCGAGGAAGTGGGCCGACTGTGTGTGTGACATAACCGTCTCTTCCGCTTGGAAGGAGCTGGCCGGATTCTGCCCGCTTCCGCCTTCGGCTCTGCCATCCTTCACTTCACCGAGATTCGAATGTGTGCCGCAGCGCGAATGAGACTCGAGCGAACAACGCCCATCGACGCCTGGAGTGACGTTTCGGCTCGCCTCAAGTGATCTCCCACACGGACGAAGATACGGCGAGGCGCGCCTGCGCTCTTACGATTGGAATGCGTGCTTCGTGACTTCGTGAGAGGTTTAAGGGGGAGACCATGACTAGGTGTGTTTCGCGTCGCTCTGGGTGTTGATGAATGCCTTCGACCATTCGTGGTCGAACGAGCGCTGGCTCGATGCTTCTTGCGCATGGTGCAGCTTCCTGGTGCACTTTCCCGACCGATCTAACTTCTACGTCGACGCCTAATCCCGTCATTGTTCCTGTGGTGACGGTATTGTTTTAGTCGTCCATCCCTGCCGCTTCTGAAGCTGTAGCGTCAGCTGGGAACGTGCTGCGTGCCGAGACAGTGGTGGTCTTCAGCTCCGCGAAGATGTCGTTCGACCACTGCGAGCTCTTTTTGTTACGGCTGCGTGCTTCTCATCTTGACAGCGCTCTCCCGACACACTGTGACAATGCATTTCTCCACAGGGAAGCCGCGTTGCACGCAGTGCGCAGTGGCCATTGACGCGGGGATTCTTTCGCTCGTAAGGAGTATTCGCTTGAAATTGCACGCGTGCGCTTGTTTACCGTGAGCTGGAGGTGTACTGCGGCGTACTACAAAGTGTACTGCGGTGAACTACAAGGTGTACTGCGTTGACGCAAGTGGAAGCCATGGATTCTGTCTTCCGTTACCTCTACTACAATCAAGATGACGACTCAACAAGTAAGATACGCTGGAGCGTTGAAAGAGGCTGTGATGTGATTTTTCTGCGAAATCTTATTGTCAATTTTGCGTCCCCTATATGTACGCCGTTCTTTAACGCTCCTTCTTTTATTTATTTATTTACAAATACTGCTGTCTCACAGTTCGAGACATTGCAGGAGTGAGTCCATAACAGTGAATACACACTAAACTAACAAAACACATGGTTTGGTAGTTCATTCAAAAAACTATTGGTAGGCAACTTTCGGAGAGAAACATCCAGATTATTCCACAATTCCACTGTGAAAGGCAAAAATGAAAACTTAAAACAATCTAGAAATGGCATGAAGGGTGTGATGTTTATGGGGTTTGACCTGCGAGTGTTCGCAACGGAGTTGGAAATGGAAATGGGCATGTCAATGGTGATTTTCTTGTTCACAATTTTATGTAAAGTGCCGATACGCTCACAAGTACGTCTGTGTTCAAGTGATTTGAGTGATAGACGTACAGCGTGTGACGAAGGCGAAAAATTCTGATCATAACGGTGATATATGAATCTTATTGCTTTTTTTTGAACACCTTCCAAGTGTGCTATGTCGCCTGCGCAGTGAGGTGACCAGACAACGGAGGCGTATTCAAGAACAGGCCGTATCAGGGATTTGTATGCTGTTAGTTTGCATTCGTGAGTTGCATCTTTTAACGTTCGCTTCAAGAAGCCCAATTTTCGGAGCGCTTTCGAGCAGATTAGGTTTATATGTTTATGCCATTTTAAGTTCGGTGAGAAGGTTACGCCAAGATACTTGTATTCGTTGACATGCTTCATGTTCTGGCCATAGGAAAAACGTAGGGGTTCCTTCTTGTTTGTGAATGTCATGCTTACCGTTTTGTTAAGGTTTAGTGCCATTTGCCACGTTGAGCTCCAGGTACGGAAAGAAGAAAAAACATTATTTAACTGTATTTGGTCACGGGAGGTACTAATACAAGAATAGAGGACACAGTCGTCGGCGTATAGACGGAGTTTGACCTTTGTATTTTTTGTTATTTCGACAACATCGTTGAGATAAATTAGGAAAAGAAGAGGCCCAAGGACCGAGCCCTGCGGCACACCTGATGTGACAGGGAGGGATGACGAATGCGAATTGTTAAACGCGACAAACTGCTGCCTTAAATTTAGGTAATCTGAAAGCCAAGATAACAAGCGAATGCCGTGAGTGCCGCGCAGAAAGGCTTTTAATTTGAGGAGAAGTTTATTGTGGCAAACAGTATCAAACGCTTTCGAGTAGTCAATAAAAATGGCGTCCACTTGACCGCGATCATTTAAAGTCGAAGCGATGTCATGCGTAAACCCCAGCAACTGCGTGACTGTTGAAAATCCTGCACGAAAGCCATGTTGATTTTGGGAGAGGAGGTTGTTTTCAGTTAAATATGTGACTACATGTTTGTGAATAATGTGCTCTAGAATTTTACAGCAGGTGCAGATTAATGAAATAGGTCGATAGTTTGGAATTACTTGTTTGTCGCCAGATTTGAACACCGGAACAACTTTCGCATTTTTCCAAATCTGCGGTACAATTCCTGTTTCAAGGGATCTCTGAAAAATGACTGTTAAATACCTCGCATTCCATTCAGCGTAACGTTTTAAAAATGTGTTAGGGATGTTATCAGCGCCGGCACTCTTATTTGTGTCGATGTTCAGTAGTAGATTAACAACTCCAGCGTAACTAATCTGTAGTTCTGGGAAGGCAGGCAATGTACTGTCAAGACCGAAAGCGGGACTGGTACCATCATCTGTACTAAACACTGATTTGAAATAACCATTGAACGCTTCCGAGATAGTTAAAGGATCCGAAGAGGGCTGCTCGTTCACAATAAGTAAGGAAGATGTTGGGCCTGCAGGATTAAGAGTTTTCCAGAATTTAGATGGGTCGTTTTTCATAAAGGTTGTTAACGAACTTTCATAGTAGAATTTGCGGGCAGCGTGCATTTTTTCTCTTAGCTCTGATTTCAGAGAGTTCAATAAATGCTGGTTATTTAGGAGAGTGTTACGATGCCTTCGAAGTCGCTTTATTCGCCGAGTAAGCTGAATAATTTCTCTGTTTAGCCAAGGATGCCGAGGGTTTCGTTTTAGGCACTTCTGTGGGACATATGTGTGTATGCAGTGTTCAACAATCTTATAAAACTGCTCAACTAACAAGTCCACATGACATTGGTTGCTATTGAAGAAGAAATCATCAAAAGACGCTAAACAACGAGTTCCGGATTTCCTGTCGCGCATTTTTGCATAATAGCTTTTAGAGAATAACCGACCATGGTGGGCAGTGGCTATGGTGTTCGACTGCTTACCCGCAGGTCGCGGGACCGAATCCCAGTTGCGGCGTCCGCATTTCCGATGGAGGTAAAATGCTTGAGACCCGTGTAATTTGTATGCACGTTAAGGAAACCCATATTGTGCACATTTTTGGAGTTCTTCACAAATCACATCAGGGTTTTGTGCGTTAAGCACTAGTAGTTAATAATTAAAGTTTTAAGAATACATACCTATGGAAGTCGAGCATGCAGTAAAATATGTGTTATTGTGTTCTTAGGTGATAGGAAATTTTTTGAAGATATATGTCAGTCAGGCCAGTGAAAGCGTACGGGATATAAATTTATTTCTTCAACTGTAGCTTAGTAATTGTGAAGAACGGATGAGAGAATACATGTACACTTGGCGATCCTCCAGTGTACAGTGCTCATTGGGCGCAGTACACTGCACGAGTGTACCGTGTTGACTGGGTGCAGCACACTGGGTGAACTTTCAGTGTACTGTGTTCCTTCGTCCTCGTCCTTTTTTTTTTTGCTTTGTGTTCACCGAGTTAAGCATGCACGAACTACAAATTATAGCCTTGCTGTCTATTGAACTATACGATGAAAGGCACTGGCATTATTGCCTTTTAAATTCATTTCGTTGGGCCTAATGAATAAACGAGCCTCCACACTGAACAAAAAAACTCTTGCTTTCCTTCATGCACGCCGGAGAGTTCAAGGAGCTGCAGTAACTGCGTCGTCTTGGAGCTCTTTTTCATATGATTTGGTGGCAGCAAAAGAAAAGAAAAATAAAGGAGGGAGCTGGATAAGGGAAGGAGGAATGGACGGCGGTGAAATCCGTTGTCGAGCGAGCGCACAAAGCCGACGTCTTCATCGTACCCGTTCGCCCGCGTTAGAAGCTGTCGGCGCGCTACACTCAGAAGCATGGAGCTCTCGACCAGCTTACGATATGCAACCGGCTGCGGGAAGATAGCTGCGTCTGCCTCACTGCGTTTTTATCATTTTTGTTTTATTTCGCCTTGAATGCTTCTTTTTTATATAACTCCTTTTATTTTTATGTTCCGCGCTCTCTTTCTTTTTGCACTGCCCCGTTCGCTGTTCGCAGAACCGGGAGCTACGAGCAATCCCATTGTCACGGCAGAGCGTACCTGCGCGCTCCTCCCGCTATTCCGTGCAGCGAAGTTTACCGCACGGCATAAAGAGACCGTGCCGTGCTTCGTCCAGATGGGTGCCACTTCCCAGGAACGCTGCGAGAAATATTTTTAGAGGGGGCGGGGGAGGGAAGAGTGGCGATGTGGGTTTGTTGGTGAAACATTTGAAAGAAATTTATGTAGCGCGAGGCGAAAAAACGAACACAGGAAAGAACAGACTGAGAAGACAGAGCGCTACTATCAACAACATGTTTATTTTCGACCTCCAAGCTGCTTTTAAGCCATAATCGTCAGGCGACCAAGCAGATAAGCACGTGTAATTCAGATACATGCACGACAATGCCATCTATCTACAAGAAAAAACGATAAATAGGACAACGAAAAACCTCACAGATAAAATCACGGATCACTGCGTACGCAGGAACGCCAGTTCCTTGGGTGACAAGGCAATTGAAGGCTTGCTAATACATACATCTCCAAGAGCATCAATAAGTTCGGCCTCTATGATCAACCGAGTCATCTCATCCTTATGCCGACCAACAATGATTGTACTCTGGAACAAAGGCGGGCAGCCACACGCGTGAATGTGAAGAGCGAGAAAACCTTCTGGCGGCAGTTTATTCGCCTTGTAACTGTGTTCTCTCATGGGGGAGGGAAGGGTTCATTTACATTTTAAATATATCTGCGTGCGGGTTTATTGTGCGTTTGCACATACTGAAAAGGGAACATCGGTGATACTCCTGTGTCTATCATGGTACAATCATAAAATGGGACTCTCCAGCTGAGTTTGGTGGTTAGTTTTTATTAAAGACCTATAAAATTGAAGCAACCCCTTCCGTCTTCGGCAGTGTCGCTTTCTACAGCCGCTTCAAGTCAGAAAATATAAAAACTATGTGACACGCAAATGAGGTTTACAGCAACTCAGACATTTACTGATGTGCCGGCAAATTTTATCACCAAGAAAATAGACACGTCAACACCACGATATCTACTCAGTGTGTGGCACAGAATCACAAATACATATTTTATGCAGCCCGCACACAAGGTTACATACGCAAGAATTCTTTCAGTCTCTTGTCAAGATACGCATTTCTGTACTATTTAACACTGATGGATAGCTGTTGTTCAGATAGTTTGCCTTCGAAAGTTTAAACTTCTCGACTATATTATCTTTATCGTTGGTTCATGGCATCACGATAAATGAGACGGTGGCCCGGCCCTCAAGTTCTGACCACTTAACGTTTGATGACGCCGCGTCGGAAGCATGGCGCGCATTTTCGCACTCCTTGCGGAATGATATGCTGCCGGATTGAACCCACGACGTCGAGATAAGGCGTTGAGCTGAGGAAACGATGAGTGCGTTAATAATGTTTACTCTATATAGGATGCAGTGTTTCGTTATACAATTAGAAAGCCGCGGTACCCTTCGTCTACTGCTTTCATTTGATTGCGATGGTAAACCGCCCTGAATCCTGCCTTCGATTTCAGCAGCTGGAGGAAGGCCGGCAAGTATTGCGATGATTATTCTCTATCCTCACCTTTACTGCACTCTTGATTGATTGATATGTGGGGTTTAACGTCCCGAAACCACCATATCATTATGAGAGACGCCGTAGTGGAGGGCTCCGGAAATTTCGACCACCAGGGGTTCTTTAACGTGCACCCAAGTCTGAGCACACGGGCCTACATTTCCGCCTCCATCGGAAATGTAGCCGCCGCAGCCGGGGTTCGATCCCGCGACCTGCGGGTCAGCAGCCGAGTACCTTAGCCACTAGACCACCGCGCCGGGGCTTTACTGCACTCTTCATTTGGGCTTATACTCATGCGCAACTCGCATCGCATTGCTGCACAGATCTTACGTGTCACTTCACTTTTGTGTGCACTGTAGTGACGTGCCCGGGTAGCGCGGACGCCGCTATAGCCGAGCCAAAAGTGGGCGTGAAGCCCGCGAAGAATGACCCGACAACGCGTAGTTCACAAACAGCAAAAAAGCCCCGTTTGATGCCCACCGATGCCTTTTATACAGAGTGGGGGCGCCACCTCCCAGTTACTAGAAGCAACAGGTGGCGTCCTCTACATGCACAAGGTGATAATGTTCTGTAAAGGTGATAATGTTCTGTAAACTTGATAATGTTCTGTAAAGGGCTTCACCCTATAGTTCAGGATGATGGCGCAGAGTTTTTCAAAGCACTGGGGTTTAGGGACCGGGAGGGCAAAATAACCTTTAAGCGGCTAGACTTAACTAGAAGGAGGTTATCTGATTGGTGGCTAAAGTCAAGGCACGAGTGAAAATTAAACCCTTCACTGCGAAGTACGAATCCTCAACTTCAATATTTAAAGGAAAAAAAAAGATAAATGTAATGGTTAGTTCACTAAGTATTACGGCTAGGTGGCGTTAGCCGCCGCCCGATCTAAAGGGAACAGCCACATCCATCCATCCATCCAGGTGAACTTGTGGACAGCTGCGCACTCGTTCTGCACGTTTAGCAGCAGATGGCAGCACCTGCTTGACGAGCGATGCAAACAGTAGCGTGTTTCTCAGAGGCAGGCCCGTGCGAACTGGACATGTATAGCGAAAAGCGCTGACGTCGTACATTTAGTGGTCGTCCGTTCTTGAGTATACCACAAATCCTATTATAAACTTGTTCGAATTTCGTTTGTGCTTATCGGGAGCTAATTATTGGTGGTACCGCTGCTGCCATTCTCCTGTATACTGCCAGTAGAGTGAAATCCTGCTGCTCATCTCGGTCTGTTATTTCCAGAGTTACCGCGGAAGCTGTCAATCACACAATAAAAGGCCCATTCACGCATGCGAGAAGCACCGGTCGCGCTATCGTTTGCGACTGGCGACCGAAAAGCGACTTCGCGCTACCGATGTTTACACCTGCGTCACACAATAAAGGCCCATTCACGCATGCGAAAAGCACCGGTCGCGCTATCGTTTGCGACTGGCGACCGAAAAGCGACTTCGCGCTACCGTTGTTTACACCTGCGCGCGATTTATATCCGTTGCCCCCGCGCTACCGATGTTTACACCTGCGTCACACAATAAAGGCCCATTCACGCATGCGAAAAGCACCGGTCGCGCTATCGTTTGCGACTGGCGACCGAAAAGCGACTTCGCGCTACCGTTGTTTACACCTGCGTGCGATTGATATCCGTTGCCACACATAAATCATGTGTGCTCGAATTGTCATCGCCCCGTAAAATGCTGACGTCCGATTCCTGCGTATCTCATTGGTTCAGAGATTCGCCACTGGAGTCGCGCTAAAAGCGTGCAGCGAGTGACTGCAGACCAAAGCAGTCGCTCTGCGACCATCTGCGATCGTTTGCGACTAACTTGGTCGCGCGACCTGGGCTTGCCGTGTACGTAGGAACGAGTCTTAATGAATGCGTGTGTTAACATCACTTGAACAGTCTGTCGGTTGGGATGAAATATCTGGGCGTAGGAGTATTCTAGACGAAGGTGTTGCTCTGATCAACTTGACTTTCCCGTTGAAATCGACGAATTCGTCTGCCAAGTCCGCCTTCGTCTCGTCATGTGTAAAGCTACAAGTCCAACGCTACGTCGTTGACTGGCGCAGCGCTGCACTCAACTATGGTGCGGTCGAGACACTTCGCGGAAGAAGCCGCGAAGGCGCTTCCCCTCGTTACCCGGAAGCAACGAGAAGACGCGAGGTTGATGCCAGTCGTCGCGCTTTTGCAATGAGCGCATCACGCGAGCTTACCTGCGCCACGTACTTACCTTACCTGCCAGGCTTGTCTCTGCGTCTGGACCGTGATCTGAACGCACCATTTCTTCCGCGGTTTGTTCTTAATCCGGCAGTCTGCCGTTATCGCGGTTTAATCTTGTCGGCGACTTTGACTATAGTGGAGCTTCTATAGATCTGCTCCATCGTAACGATTTTTACTGAGGATTACTTGGGTTTAGACCAGCTTGTGTGACACTTATCACCATCTTTGTCGCCTGTCTCAGCCTGCTTTATTATGTACACGGCAGGAAGGACGAAAGCCTTTCGCAATGATCTCCTGCTTACACTATCCAGTACGAGCTCTTCACATTATATGCCTGCGAAATTCCCAATTTCATCATGTTTCACTTTCTGCCTTCTCTGACTGCATTTTTCATCTCTTGGTAGCCATTCCGTAATTGTCCTTACTGTCCATCGGTTGTGTGTGCATTACGTGTCCAACCTGGGTCGACGTTTTTTTTTTTTCTTTTTCGCTTGATGTCGACAAGGATATCCGCAAACCTCGTTTGTTTCCTGACCCATTCTGCCGTCCTACGATCTCTCGATAGAGGGTTTCAGTATATAGAGTATATAGAGGGTTTCAGGAAGACGCTTACGTTAGCGTTAGCGTATGTCTCAGCGCTGACGCTAAAACTGAACGTGCTGCCTGCGAACTGGTAGCATTTTAGTACATGTGGTGGAAGGCATTTCTGCTAACGCAAACGCTATCACCTACGATGCCGTGTAGTTGTAAACACACTATGTGCACTTTAGAAACATCAAGTCCGCCACGAAGTCTATAGTTGAACTTCATGAGGTCACCATTGCTGCGTTTCTGTGCCGCGTTCGGTTCAGTGTTGGAGTCTGACGGCCCGACACACATCGTTTTCTTCTAACAAATTCTAAAGTAGAGTATTCCCCATGACTTCTGTTACCTGGCTCAGCTTGACTTGTGGCCGCATTTGCCTTATCTTGGAAACAAGCTAACGAGTACAGCGTCGCCATCTCTGCGTTGTGACCAAAAACATCAGTGCACCTTGTAGACAATGTTTTTTAAGCCCTCTGCACCTTCAATCGAGTGTGTACCTCAAAAACGTAGTGCTTTTATCGGCAGTATAGAGCTGGCGGAGCCTCATTGCACAAATATAAATCAAATACGGCCAGTATTTGGTAGTGAAGGAGTTTAACACTGCAGGCTGAAGATTCGAAGTGGACGGCTATCGCTTCAACAGGCACCGCCATTTTGCCGTATACGCGCGGGATCTCTTGCGTGCATCAGCGTTGAACGCTATATGATAGAAATAGCGTTCGTACGTAAGAGTTCGGGCTATGCGTTAACGTACCGTACATGCTCAGTTTGGAGCACGCAACGCTAACGTTAAATCTTTACGTTTGCTGTTTTCCGCTATACTGAAGCTCTCTTAATGTTCCTCACATCACTTAACGTTACATTGCACGCTGCTTCGTCCTCAACTTTTTCTCTAGTTGCTTTGTTGTCCGTCATGTTTCAGACACATATGTTAGAAGTGGCAGTATGCTGTAAGTGAATACTTTTCGCTTTAGTGACAGGGGCAGCTTTCGTAACACTATTCGGGAGTGCCTGCCCAATCCGTTCCAGTGGCCGCCCGAACGTTGATCTTCGAGTAAAATGGAGAGAGATCGTGGACTGCGCGCAAAACCAACGTTCTTACCATTTCCATCTGGGCGTGTCTATTAGGACTTCGACACGTTAAAGAACCCCAGGTGGTCAAAATTTCCGGAGCCCTCCACTACGGCGTCTCTCATAATCAAATGGTGGTTTTGGGACGTTAAACCCCACAAATCAACCAATCAATTTGGACTTCGACAGTTCGAGGTCACTTGACCTGAGAGACACGTCACGTATGACGTTAGTGCTCGAGCGTCACGCCACTGTCACCCTGGTCCTAGCAGTAATGATGGCAAAATATTGAGATTATAGCGATACAGCACAACGTAGGTTACTGCTCCCCCCCCCCCTTTTATTTTTGTGACACAGGCAAAAAATTTCAACCACTTCGTGTTCATTACCGTGCGCCTAAATCTAGGAACATGGGTCTCGATCAATTTCGTTTTCGTCGAAATGCGACAGTCGTGGCTGGTATCGAACCCGCTACCTTCAGAGGTCGGCAGCCGAGTGCGGTAACCGCTATACGGCCGCGCAGCGGGCGTGGGTGCAAATCTACACTCTCTTTTTTTCCCGTCTTCTCTTGCTGTTTTTAACTTGCTGATTCGCGCTGCGCCAGTTCAGCGGCTGTAGAGGCGGTAAACGACGGGTACGTCCGAGCGCGAAGTTTCAATGTGGGCGTGTTTATGGAAGGCACGCAGGCCGTGTGTATACACAAGCGTCTTTACTCCGAGTGTTTGCAGTCTGCTCACGAACCTGCCAGAAACTGCTGCCGAAACTGCGAGGCAGAGTTGCAACGCGTTCAGCGCGCTTGCAAGCTCCTCTTGCATAGCTCCTCTTGCATTCCTATGAAAATTATTATTAATATTTTCTCGTTTTATTCCTGTTAGGACTTGTATAAAAACCTGACAATTAGATCATGTTATTGTTTGTATGGAAATTGTACGAATTCGTGTATGTAATTCTTTTATGCTCCCCTTACACAATGCCCATGTTGGGTCTGTAAGGTATTTTGAATAAATAAATAATAACACGCAACTTTCGCATCGGCGTGCTGCGATATAGAAGCCCGCTTCACGCACGCACTTTCACTCGGCGTGTTCTCGTTCGTGCTATTAACCACAGTAGACTAAACGGAAATCGTGCTTTGCGTGTGTGGTGTGGCGGCGTTGTTTTAGGGGGGCGAAGATCCTTCGGTTGCCGGCACCGTTATCAACCGTCAGTTTAGACAACTTCGCTTCGCGGGGCCGCTTATCGAAGCTCGTTTATTCTTCTCCCCCCACAATACGAGGGAAACAGTGTCGTCATTGAAGGTGTTGTCGAAGTGAAGTGGCATATAGAGTCGCGCTGCTTGGTGCGTCGGTTTCAGTGTCGCCAGCTAAATTGGCCAGATTGCATCGCTCCGCGGTGATTACCAGTTTGATTGATTGATTGATTTGTGGGGTTTAACGTCCCAAAACCACCATATGATTATAAGAGACGCCGTAGTGGAGGGCTCCGGAAATTTCGACCACCTGGGGTTCTTTAACGTGACCCAAATCTGAGCACACGGGCCTACAACATTTCCGCCTCCATCGGAAATGCAGCCGCTGCAGCTGGGATTCGAACCCGCGACCTGCGGGTCAGCAGCCGAGTACCATAGACCACCACGGCGGGGCGCGGTGATTACCAGTGGCCGCTTTTCAAAAATTTTAAGGTGGCCATGGACTGGGCTTCAATTTGCCCATTTCACTATGCCGGCTATCGCCACTGGTTAAAAAGTCAATTGTGTTAATTTTTATGATTACTGCCGTAATTGATGTTTGTATCCGAAGATGTCTTCTCTTCTGCCACAGGAAAGGCAATTCCGCAAGTATGTATATAGAGCACGCGTATAGCTCTTTTCTGTGATTTTTTAAAGAATATTGGACACATTTTTTGAAGCACTCTTTTTATATAAGTATGACAAAACTGAAACACCTCTGTCACTGGTGCGCTGTGCGACAATGCGCATCAGCTATTCTCTCCTCCAAATGTAGTGCTCCTTATAGGCCATTTTCCTTTTTCTGTCATTGACATACACGTCATGCTGATGCAGCTGCTGCCCGCCCGTTGCCTTTGGTCCGCCCCCACAATCGCTCGCGTGCAATAAACACAATGAAAAATGCGATATGAATTTGACAGCAACTGCAGACCATCAGTGAGCATAACTTCTTTGTTAGATTGCACGAAAACATTGCCTCAACCTGCTTCATACATGTTAAAGGGGCTCCTGCAACACTCTTTGAGCATGCATGGTCAGAAAACTCTGCCGATCGGTAGTAGAGGCTCGCGAAAGCGCGTGAGCCAAATATTATAGCGCAGTACGCGGCCTAGAATTCATAATAAATTATCATAGTCAGATGGAAATAGCTTTCTCTTCTCTCGATAAATGACGGAATACGCTCAAAAAAGCACTCGTAGAAGGCCTTCTATCAGCTATCGGTTGATTTGAACATGGCGCGTTCGGTTGTTACAGGGGTCGCCGCAGGAGGCCGCGACTTGTCCAACGCGTGCGCACGCTATCTGCTATCTCGCTGAAAAAGCCACGTATTCGAATAAAAAAAATAAAAAAGTGCTCAAGGTCACGAGGTGCCCGTGGCGTATTTCCTTTGCCCCTGCCATCCCCCCTTGCTTAGCTTCCAACGCTTTCGTCAGGACGAGAGAAGAAAGAATGCGATTGCAGCGTTCGGCAAATCTTTGTTACTTCGCTCGTACTAGACGTATTCTTAAAAATTTGTGGCGTTAAATTCGTGAGGCAATATGCTCTTTCATTGAATCCATTCTATGGTTGCTTGCAGAAGTGTTTCAGGGCCCCTTCAAGCTATACGCTAAGACATCGCATCATCCTGATTTGCACAAAGAGCGAGCATTCGCCACTTTGCCGCAGTAGATCACGACAGAGACGTTGTGTGGCGGTTTCGCAAGTCCACTTGCTTGCAGGACGACAGCCGCGATGTTGATGCGGTCTCCGTTGACAGCCTCGAGCGCGCATTCGACAACGTTGCCTGCGTCGTACACCGCCTCGCCCTATAGATGAGACATCGCGCCGCTTTACAAGCTTTATACATACTTGTAGGTGCTGGAGAAAGGCATGATTAGTGAAACATCGAAAAATACACCAGAATAAAGTAACATCGCACGGCGGAGAGTGTGATAACGAGCGAGAACACATACACACATATAGTTTCGATTTCTTACCCGCAATGCCCCTCCGTGGTGGTCTAGTGGCTAAGGTACTCTGCTGCTGACCCGCAGGTCGCAGGATCGAATCCCGGCTGTGGCGGCTGCATTTCCGATGGAGGCAGAAATGTCGTAGGCCCGTGTGCTCAAATTTGGGTGCACGTTAAAGAACCCCAGGTGGTCGAAACTTCCAGAGCCCTCCACTACGGCGTCTTTCATAATCATATGGTGGTTTTGGGACGTTAAACCGCACACATCAATCAATCAGTTCTTACCCGCAGATGTGGTCGGTGGCTTCGGCGGACTCGTCGGCCGTCCGGGGGATTCACTGGCCCTGTCAATTGGGCCGCAACTAAAACAAGGTTATAATCCCACCCGAAAAGAGTCGTTGGAGGCGTTCGTTGACCGTCGCTAGGTTGTTAGTTCGACGAAGTTTCCGTCTGGAGCAGAGGATCTGCGTATGCAGCCGCTGCGGCGGCTGCAGCGAGGTTGAAAGTGGAATCCTCGAATGACGTCACACGCGAGAGGGCGCCACTCGAAGATCTCGAAGCCTATAGTCTACATACTCTCGACTGGTCTAATGTGTACGCGAAATATCAGGTGCCGAACAGTCTCGTTCACTGTTTTGCCATGCACCCATACGTTGTACTATAGTCTCGCATAACTATTGCACGCGATAAACTGATTTCACTCCATTTCGAGTGTTTTCGACTGCGAATGCGAAGACAACAGCGTGTAGCCGACAAGCGCGAAATCTTGGTAGGCGCTACGCTTAGTGCTGAGGTTGCGCACGTGCTTTTAGGAAGTAAGTGGCGAGGAGGAGATATCGCCAGTAGGGAGGATATAGCGAAGGCGAGGAGGAAATCACTCCCTTCTCTTTGGACGCGTGATGGTGAGGGGCTCTTCAATGTGCACTGGAATCTCACAGTACACGGACCTTCTAGGATTTCGCCTCCATCGTAATGCGACCGCCGCGGCCCCGGAATCGAACCCGCGACCTGCGGGTCAGCAGCGGAGCACCTCAACCGCTACACACCATGTGCATGTTGAGTTGCCCGACGCCTTGTGGCTCCACGACTTGCCTCTGTCGTGGCTTCCTCCTTGTACCAGCTTTGGCGGGAACGATCCGCTGGCATTGCGCTCAGGTTATCCGGGTCAAGCAACGTGCGTGCGCACGGAGGAATGAAAAAAAAAGAAGAAAAAGAAGGCGCCGACGTGGGCGAAATCGGAGACCTTGCATCTCGCGGCGACTCGAACATTCGCCGCCATGGAACCAGGAAGAACATTATAAAAGTAATACATAACGAGAGAAAAAAAAACTTCGAAAGAAAGGAGAATCCAGGGATGGCCGAAAACGAGCGTATGGTGGTGCCGGGGTGACGTCTGCTAGGGATATGCGATTTGTGGAGCCGCATCCACGCTGGCGGTTAATGGACTGTCCCGCCTTCTTTCCGACAGCTTCGCGCTCCGTCCGTTTCTTCTTCGTCGTCTTCCTTTCTTTCTTTTTGACGTTGTTCGCGGATGGTCTCTGTGGTGTGTCGTTATACCTGCGCGCATCGTCCAGCCTGGACGCGTCCCTTCTGGGGTGACGTCTGAGTGGATCGTCGGAGAAGGCATTGTAATGTGGATCTGCGCATGCCCGAGTCAATCGTAACGGAATCCGTGTCCAGTAGTTAACGTTCAACGTTGGAACAAACCCGCGTTAGCTATAGGACACTTGACTCGTGCATGGATCGATGAGGGACGCGCAAAGCGCGGACTCCACAAATGTAGTGAGGAGGACAACATCAAACGTGCTCTTCGTTGTAGTTGTGTTTGTGGTGGCACACCTCCTTTTCAAGACACGTCCCGTGACGTTAATGCAGGCCATTTTATCGTACACATGGAGCGCGCAGCTTTTTTTGCGGGCTTGGCTGTTCAACAAAATGACAGTCTCGATGACGTCATTGCATTCTCTCTGCACCGTGAATCATTCCCAGCGTGCTCAGCGACTTCGTGATAAAAGCACTTCGTATCCTCTCAGTAGAATTGCAGACACAATATCAGCAGCGTATTGGACGGCCCGATGAAGGCCTGAGTTACGCGAGTGGGGATAGGCCCCCAAATCACTAGGAATACTTAATGTTCGAGGTGTCGGGCTCATGTGTCCCGACCATGCTATACACGTGTTGCATGAACATACTTCCTGCACGACGACATGTTTTTTGTGGTGTTTAACGTCTCAAAACCACCATATCGTTATAAGAGACGCCGTAGTGGAAGGCTCCGGAAATTTCGACCACCTGGGGTTCTTTAACGTGCACCTAAATCTAAACACACGGGCCTCAAGTGTTTCCGCCTCCGTCGGAAATGCGGCCGCCGTTGCCGGGAATCGATCCCGCGACCTGCGGGTCAGCAGCCGAATGCTGCAAGACGACTTGGCGCGGTAGCTGAACCATTTTTCTGGCGCATCGTCGCATTTTCTTGCTCTCATCGTTTCAGCGTGTGGTGATGCGAACCTCCACTTACATGTTCGTAAGTGTGCTTCCGTGTGATACGCAAACGAAATGTAAATGTTTCGGGAGTTTGGGGTGAGGGTGTGACATTCTTTTGATCGTCACTGGCAACAGTCGTTTTATACTGAACTTCGGATAAACAGCGCTACAGCGGGACAAAGAAGGAAATTTTCGTACTGATTACGAACCGGTATTCGCATATCTCTTGCTTATTCGCGGCCACTTTGTTATCGGAAAATTTTGCCGAGAGTGCGAGAAATGATTTTCTGTAAACGTGGTTTGATGCCAATTAACACTTGTCGACGGTGAGCCTGTTCTCTGCTTCTTAGTCAATCCACTCCATTCACGTAACGGATTCAACGCGCTATGCACAATTCGACCCTCGTGTGGCGAATTCGCGTTTGTGCCTGCCTCCACGTGTATTGCGAAATCCGAAAACGGGATATAGGTGCTCGAGCCGATGTTTCGATAAGCAGACTTTTCTTTCTCAAGTGATATATCCAACCATTTTTAGCATTACTACGATTTTTTCTTTGTTTTTTTTTTTTCTTTTTGCTCGCGTCCATGTAATCTTCACAGAAGTTAAAAAACAGCGCTAAAAAGACGAGACAAGAAAAGAAAGGACAACAGGACAGGGCGCTGACTAGCAACCAAATATGTTTATTTCTTCAGTCAGCATACATATATACCACAGCACTATCGCAAAAAACAGCCTACGCAGCGGCATGTGAGCCTGCGCAGAGGCATTCCAACAAAAAATTAGTTTGACAGAAAATTGATTTCCTTCGGAAGGAGGGAAAGGGATTCCCTCCTTCTGAAGGAAATCAATTTTCTGTCAAACTAATTTTTTGTTGGAATGCCTCTGCGCAGGCTCACATGCCGCTGCGTAGGCTGTTTTTTGCGATAGTGCTGTGGTATATATGTATGCTGACTGAAGAAATAAACATATTTGGTTGCTAGTCAGCGCCCTGTCCTGTTGTCCTTTCTTTTCTTGTCTCGTCTTTTTAGCGCTGTTTTTTAACTTCTGTGAACATGAACCAACCAGCCCAAATGCGTACGCTTCTGCATGTAATCTTCTGTGCTATGCTGGTATCAGGATGTTTTCGTAGGAATCTATATATATGTTTTTATTACACCGTATTTTGGTATTGTAATGTTAGTTTATGGTCTTTATTGTTATACACATCTTTGTCATTGTCCCACCTGCCTTGTATAGGTTTCACTGACCTCGTCAAGCTGTCCATAAACAGCTTTTAGCCAGTGAACCTCTCCAGAACCTGTTTCTTTCTGGGAAAATAAAATGATTTGATTTGATTTGATTTTGATTTGCACTTACGTCTACTCACACGTGCTCCAAAGCAGCATCGTTCATAAACCATTTCAATAGCGATTGATCACTGGCGTGTATTACGCAAGGGGGTGCATTCAACTCCACCCCCGCCTACTTTTTCGGAGCAGTTCTTCATGAATATATTCTATTTTGTTATCTATTTCTGTCTATGCTGGTTTGCAACTACTCATAACTCGTATTCGAAGGTTTTTGTATGAAAATGCGCAAAAAAGAGCACCAATTACGTGAGATATTGGTTGATTGATTGATTTGTGGGGTTTAACGTCCCAAAACCACCATATGATTATGAGAGACGCCGTAGTGGAAGGCTCCGGAAATTTCGACCACCTGGGGTTGTTTAACGTGCACCCAAATCTGAGCACACGGGCCTACAACATTTCCGCCTCCATCGGAAATGCAGCCGCCGCAGCCGGTATTCGATCCCGCGACCTGCGGGTCAGCAGCCGAGTACCTTAGCCGCTAGACCACCGCGGCGGGGCCGTGAGGTATTGGTGTTAAAGAGCTTTGGCACCGTGATCGAGAAAGCTAATTCTGTACTAACGGACTCGTTAGTCGACTCACTCAGACCCAGATCGAGAAAGGTCTGCGTGTTTCCGGATTGAGTAATAGTTAAGTGAATCGGAGTCTGATTGAAGAAAACGTTCGTGAGTGTAAATCGAAGTGAGACCGGCTTAGAAAAAAATTTTGGTAAGCAGGAGTTCTAGTGATCACCTCATAGTGTAAAATATATTTCATGAGTGGGTCTGAGCGAGCCGCCGCAAGCTTTTCCCAAACTATGGCTGCAACTGCCTCGAAGATCACAAGTGCGCTCGTCGGATCGTCGACTGTAACGCGCGCCACCTGTTTTCGAATTTCTCGTCGCCAGCTTCCATCTTTCCCTTGCGTTTCTCTTGGATCACCGTGTATTGGCTTTACAGGAAGCTGAGCGTTACTCGTTGGCAGCAACCAAAAACCGTATATATTTGTCCGCGCATTACAGGAACATTTGGAACGTTAAAATACCGCATACACAGCAATGTAAACGCATCACTATACCGCACAGAATGGAGGGAAGTTAATCGGGAAGCTCACACTAAAGAGACAATCGTTTTTTTTTTTTTCTTGCGTACTAGTGCGATATAATTATTCCGAAAACACAAATCTTACCGCGAGACGATGCTTAGTAGGCCAGAGAACCTAATGCCATCATCAAGGTGCTTAATATGCTACAGCATGGCTATGATATATGGGATTTTGCCTGCGTAGAACAGGATGAACAGCACGACGCCAGTGGCACATGGGACAAATGGGAGGCGCTGCTGTCTAGCCCTGCCTAGAGTAACTGTATATGGTATATAGTTACTCTAGCCAAGCCCTTGTAGATCAGCTGCGACTGATCCACAGAGCTGAACGGATGGCTCGTTCCAGTGGGGCCCTGGAATAGGGGGCACAACCCTACCGGACAGACTGCGCTCTTCACTATGTGTATTTACTACAGGGCACTGTAGTGCTAGGCTGTCTGGTTTATGCATATAAGAAAGTTTTGTACTACTACTACTACTACTACTACTACTACTACTACTACTACTACTACTACTACTACTACTACTACTACTACTACTACTACTACTACTACTACTGCTTGCATGAGTTACGCCAAGCGGTGACAACAGCACCCGGCAGACCGGCTCCATAAAGTGTTCCGCACTTTATATACACTTTACCATTTTCAGTTGGCAGTTCGCTGCTGCAAAGTGGCTCTACACTGTCGCAAATGTGCACCTCCAGAGGTTCACCGGGGTGGCATTCCTTCGAAGCGCTCACCACAAACGCATCGCGCTCTGACAGATGAACCGCGCAGGGAAGAAGGTATATATACCTGCTATACTTTGACCGGTAGTCGGATTGGCACTTCGAAGGCGTCCCGCGCCATTCGGCGATCTTGTTCGCGCTGGCCGTGACCTTGAACGCTTCTGACAGGCTATAGTGAGTATGCATTCCGAAGCCTTACAGTACATATACATACTACTTTGGGGTTGTTTTGATGTCTTCCGGTTTGCCGCCAAACCTCTGTGTGTTGCGTGTTGTTCGTACGAGCGACCGCTACCATCAGACGCTGCGTCGTACCACGCGGAGTTTGTCGGACACGCTATATATGCGCCTTGACAGCGGGAGATGGACCATTTGGCCACTGTTGTGATTGACGCATCGCTTTTACGATCGGAGACCATGGTCGTTAGCACGCACGATGCCTCCCTCTCTATAGCGGCCTTGCAACCTCGTGGTTGCACTTTGTGCGTGTGTGTGTGTGTGTGTGTGTGTGTGTGTGTGTGTGTGTGTGTGTGTGTGTGTGTGTGTGTGTGTGCGTACGTGCGTGCACACAGGTATTGAAATCGCAAGAGCAGTCACGCGTGAACACGGGGCGTTGGTCGAAGCGACGCATCCGACCCATCTTATATGCACTGTCGTTTGAGCACGCCATATCGCTAAAATTCAAAACCGTTCTACCCGTCGTGCTGGAAGGGCGCACGTGCACACGCGCACGCACGCACGCATTGCAACAGTGGCCAATACTGTTGAGTGGTGTTGGACTTCCGCTGTAACACTGTAATAATAAAAACTATATTTTTTGCTTCATTTCAATAAATGCGTCGTACAAACGACAGTTAACCCTTAAAAAAATCGACACTATCTTTTGTTGAACGAGGGAAAAAATGCCGGTAAGTAGCTTTTGTCGAAATTTTCGAAGGACCTTGCCTAAGTTCAATGCCTCCGCTGAGTTTAGGTGACTATGCCCTGGACATAGTCACCTAAACTCGTCAGCGTAGCCTGTCGAGTTTAGGCTCATATTTGCGAGTCGTTTTAGTTCATCAACGTAAGGAAAACACAACCTTGAGACCTGGTAGGGATTTTGAAAACGGATCTTTTTTTTTTTTCGCATATGACTTGGCAGTTTTAAATGACAATTTTTAAGAAAAAATAAGATGAGAAATAAAAAGAAGAAAAAAATGTTTCAAGAGAAGCGTAGTGGCTTTTCGCTAAAAATAACCTCAATGGTTTCGGGGCGGCGTGCTTGCGTAACAATATTGCCGTCCGTACAGATCCGGTTTCTGTTTACTGCGGTTCGCCGTGCAGCTTCCGCTGCGCTGCATGGTATTCGAGTGATGGTATGGTTGCCTAAACTTCAATCTGCGTGCCTCGTATTCTGAGCCGAGTATTATGCATGGATATCGTGCACATGCATGCCGCGTAACCGGTTTATACCGCTCTCTTCTCAGCCGTGATGACCGCATGAACTCCTTCATTATGCGCTTCTGTGGTTGCACTGGTTGTTCGAATTGGTGTGTTTTTGTTGTTAGTTTTTTTTAATAATTTAGTGTTCTTGACACTGACCATAGATCTCGCAGCAGTTAAAAAGAAAAAAAAAATAACTGCTCACATTTCACAGCAATCTTACGGCCTTTAGCAAGACTGCCGCGGTATAGATTAGGGGTTATGGCGTTTAGCTTCGAACCCGAAGGTCGTGGATTCGATACCGGTCGTAGCGTTCGCATTTTGATGGAGGCGAAATTCTAGATGCCCTTGAATGATTTGATGATTGATTTCTATGTGGGGTTTAACGTCCCGAAACCACCATTATGAGAGACGCCGCAGTGGAGGGCTCCGGAAATTTCGACCACGTGTTGCTATATATGCCCTTGTAATGTGCAGTGTTGGTGCACGTTAGAGGACACAATAGATGGTCGAAATATCCGGAGCCCTCGACGGCAGCGTCTCTCATTGTGTTTTTGGGACGTTAAGCCGCGCGTATTGTCATTAATTATTGTTCGCTTGCAAAATGTATATACAGAGAGTGAAAATTCACTTGTGCATTGATGCGATGTGACAAGCTCCTATAAAAGGCTCGTGCTTTATGGACACGAACCAAGCCATCGACGTGCGCGAAGCCGGTCGTTTGAGAGCTTCGCATTGCCTGTATGTGCAACTCTATACTGACGGTGCAGTTGCACACTTCCGGCCTCGCGTCTCATTCGTGAACAACAATCTCCCCCTGCCGTTCTTTCCTATACATGCGCCAGCTTATTGGTCTGCACTGACGATTTGAACCGTGCACTAGTAAATTACCCGACGTTGGTCATTTTTGGCAGCTGACCCGAAGTTTGCCTGTTCGATCCTGGCTGCGCCACTCGCATTTCGAAATGGTGGAGGTGCCAGTACTGGGTGCCGTCAGTGCGCTTAATTTAAAAAAAAAAAAAACACTAGGTGTTTGAAATTTTTGGAACTGCGGCATCCCACGTAATCATGTCGTGGTTCTGGGCCGTAAACCCACAGGTATGATCATTCATAACTTCTTAACCAAGCTTTTCATGCTGTCGCTGTGTTCTATTCAGGCATTGGCCCGGCTGCTTTGCAGACGTATACACGTTGCCATAGGGTCAAAGGGATTTCATAGACCACGTCTCTCGAGCATTCCACACTTTATTTTTTTCATAGGCTTAATAGTTTACCGCTCACGAGTTACTTGCCCAGAATTTACCTTCCGTTGGGGCAATTAAATGCCGTCGAGTCGCATTCTCAACATCTTTTTTTTTTTTTTGTATGATGAACATTAGATGAGAGTTGCGGAAAGACAGTATTACGTGTGCTGTTCTTGCCTGTGATTAGAGACACCTCCTTCAACGCTAAGTGCTGTAATGTGTGGCAGTTTTGCAAAATTTTTGTTTTCAGATATCGACTGGGCTTAGGAATAGGCATCTTACACCCGATGTCACTGCAATGAAATTACCTGGACGAGAATTGAACAAGATTCATCGGTGTCTGTTTGGCTCAAAAATTTTTATTTAATGACGGCGCTTTTGTAGCGCGTGCGTTGATTGATAAGTTTTCGTTTCAACTTCGCTCAGGGAGATCCATTTACCTCGAAGTCAACTTGGTTCTTAAGGCATGTTCATCGCAGACGAGGTTATTCACAAGTGGCCATTCCTGCCGTGTTCCCTTGAGATATTACTTTTCTGCAGTGACCGTACATCGACTTGAATCTATTTATCCATCTAAAATCACTTTTCAAGATAAACCACGATAATAACTGCGAGTTATATTGTTTGTTTAGTGTCTCAGTGCGTGAGAAAGAGAGAACAAAGTGTCGTTTATTCATTTACATACCTCGTTTTGTTTGAAGCTCTAATGCTCATTCCGCGCATTCATGTTCATTTACCTGCAGCGGCTGTATCATATGCGTTACTGAATGGTACCGGTAATTTACTCCCTTTTAACTTGGTGAAACGGGCATCGTGTACCTTGTACGAATTATCTGCGGTTTTTTTCGGTGTCCGCTGACACTGTAGTCAGCGGTTACTCCGCGCCATCATGATTGTTGGGCTGATGATTTCATACTGATGTTATCATCTCTCTTTGTGCGATGATTTGTCCTACTGCCGCAAGCTTCTTCAACCCACTTGTATTCACTTGCGGCCTCTCCCATTTCCCCCTCCCACCGTCCAAGCGTGATTTTGTGCCGTTTTGCCGTGTCACGCTCATTGAACTGTAGTGAGCTGCATGCTGCCGATGTACAAGTCTGTGTAACACCGTCCTCTATGATTAAACCCTGCGCAGACCTTCAGTTGGCGGCCGAGCTGGGCAAGACACTGCTGGAGCGGAACCAGGAGCTCGAGGAGACTGTGCGGCAACAGCAGCTGCTCATCGAGGAACAGGAACAGGAACTCCAGGTATGTGCTGCTGTTATTTTTTTTCTTCTTGCGTTTACTAACTGTCACTTTGGAGCTCAGAAACCCGATTCACAAAGAACCCCAGGTGGTCGAACCTTATAGGTGGTCGGACAAGCAAAGGACACGATGTTGCTCTTTTTTATTTGTTGATTATGTTAACATTTACGTCATAGAAAAAAAAATTGCCCGCGGCTTCCCTCGGGGGAACACTGAGGAGGATGCGGAGCATATAATTGGTTAACGGGGTGTTAAAGTGCGACTTACTTGGGTCGATGGCTAAATTGGTTAACGTGGTTGTGAAATGGGGTGTTAAATTGCAACTTACTTGGGTCGATGGCTAAATTGGTTAACGTGGTTGTAGGAGGGGGTGTTAAATGAGTGAACACGTACACACGTATGCGAAAGGGCGGCGCTGGTCGAAGGGACGTCGATCATTGTGTTTGTGGATTCGTTGGAATTCATTTCACCGCGACCTTGGACGTCGACGCGCCGTACAAACCAACCGACGAGCGGCAACTGAGCGAGCGAGCGCCGACCTTGAGTATATATACAGCGCGACGGCGCATGCACTGTCAGCTGTCGAATGTTCGAGAAGGGGGAGAAGCGCAACGGCGCATGCGCGCGCGTCAGCTGCCGATGTTCTCGAAGCGCGACGGCGCATGCGCGCGCGTCAGCTGCCGATGTTCTCGAAGCGTGACGGCGCATGCGCGCTACATTATACAGCTAGCGAATGTTCGTGAAGAGGAGAAGCGCACGCGGTGTGTAGAGGAGGAAGGGATGCACAGATGGTGGAAGAAGGAGGAGGAAGCTTGCGGACGGCGCCGCACTACAAGCCTAGAGTATTAGATGCTCCGCATCTAAAAAGCTGCCGCTGTTGGACGCTCATTTTACGCATGGAGAGTGGCACGCTTTCTTATTCCTAACTTGTCGCCGATTTTAGAATCCGGTTTCGCCCAGCTACAACGCACTTCGCAGTGCGGCTGCACCGTATGACTGAGCAGTGATGCGCGGAAACCGCCTACTGCAGTCGCGACACTGCCGTCTGGTGCAGGCGCCTAGCGGTGAGCGATCACTGCCAGGTCGCGACATAATGAGCTCCGAGAGAGACAGATCGGCTTGTTTTCTCTGCTGCCAGTCACGGGGGCTCGCTTGTTTTATATAGCGATTCTTCACGAGGTCGTGTTTTGTTGTTCTCGCCTATACGCTGCTCGCTGAGGGCAATTATTTCGTGGCTTGTTACTTCGAGGAATTTTACGGATAGAGAATCGGGACGCTTTTTTGTTTGCTGCTCCTCTGTGAGTACAGAAAGAGAAAAATAAAAACAATGCGAGCAAAAATTGTTAGAGAAACGTGCACTGGTTTAAATCGCGACGTACGGAAAAAATTCGCAGGTAAGGCTATTTCTGCGACAGGTTGGCTACATCATCGAGGCGAAATGTGCACTTCTGAGTTGTTTTATTTTTAAACATAAAGTGCAGTTTTTTTTAAGCTTACCGTATCTACGCGCGTAATACTAGCACTAGTGCTAGTATTACGCGCTAGTACTAGTTCCCGTTGCAGTCTTGTACTTTGGGACCCTCTTCTGTATATTTTACTCCCTGTAACGTCCTTTTATGACATGATAATAAACTGATTGATTAGTAACCATTGTTAGCGTGGTCTATTATACGACGGAGGCAATCCACTATCATGTCAGTGTTCACAATGATGAAATATTTTGTGTGCCCTAATATGGCGAAATCAGACCTAATAAAAGGCTGTGTGCATTAAATTTCCTATTTGAAAAAAATTCCCAGCTTATCTGCAGAGTGAATCATGATGAGTGGGGCGAAGTGTACGTCTCTCTGTCTGTGTGTCTGTCTGTCTGTCTGTGTGTCTGTCTCTTTGTTTGTCCGTCCGTACGGTCCGTCCATCTGTCTGTCTATCACACTAGAGCAGGCATCGGACCGACGCTTCGCCCCGGTCATTATCATACACTCCATGGTTGTGCTGTGAATTTTCTTTATTATACGAAAACCATTAACGCCATCTAGTGATAATATTTCCAAAAACATATACACACAACGCCATCTAGTGAGCAATTCTTGAAACTAACTATAAGTGGCTACTACAACATCCAACCACGAGGGTACGACCAACACCCGAAGGAGCTTCGCCCCCAAGATTTGCCGTAAGTGTGATTGCGCACATGGAGCTCCGTATAGTCGTAGACAAATTATTCTTATGCAATGGTCTTAGCTCAATTGATAGAGCATCAGACGCGCAATTCGAAGGTTGTGGGTTGAGCACCCATCGAGGGAATGGGTGATTTTTCGTTCAATTCAATTCGTTTCAATTGAGGTGAAAGTCGGTAGAGTGTAGAGTTACGAAAAGAGCAGATATACTTCAGTGTGCTTTTCATTATTTGTTGATTGATTGATTTATTGATATGTGGGGTTTAACGTCCCAAAACCACTATACGATTACGAGAGACGCCGTAGTGGAGGGCTCTGGAAATTTAGACCACCTGGGGTTCTTTAACGTGCACCCAAATCTGAGCACACGGGCCTACAACATTTCCGCCTCCATCGGAAATGCAGCCGCCGCAGCCTTTTCATTATTTGTTTGTTGGTTGAATGCATTGCAGCAAGAGCTAATTCAAAACTGCAATTTCATTATAGCGAAGTCTGATCAGACTCGCGCTCTTGGATTCTGCGTTGGCTTTCACTGTATACGCGCTCCCATCGTGTCGGCAGATAGCCACCGTAGATTTTTTTCCCCATGCGCGACGACCTTCATTGCGTCGAGGTATACCGGCGACGCTTTCTCAGCTCGCCGCTCAAGTGTTCCGTCCACGTTGGGACCACAGTGGCTGTGGCTGTGGGAAAGTGGAGGCCGCACAGTTGTTTGCTCGGCCAACATTCCTTCCGGCTACGCAGTGGTCATTCTCACGTGCGAGCACTCGTGCTCATTACGCCTTCTCTCTCGCATCGCCCGTATATAAATTCAGGGTCTCGTCGCAAACGCTTGTCCTCCGTGGTGTGACGTCATTGCCTTGGCCGCCTATAAATGTATGCGTACCTTGCAGTCTAACAAAGGAAACGAACCCTTAATTTTCCACCTCTTTCCTTCGTTTGTTGCGAGGATCTCGTTCTGGCAGGCTTGATGTCTTTCTAAGAATGCTAGTATGTGATTGAATATTGGTCGATTAAAATCTCGTCACGTGCTACGTGATGCCGGCAGACAGGAGAAGAGTGTTCCGCACTCGCCGTCATGGCTACTGACAGGGCTGTCTGGCAGTGCAGCGTGAATCGGAGCCTTCGTCTCGTAACAAAGTTTCAGTCGCTTCAATTCAAGTGTCAAGCTCAAGAAGGCTGAAATCGCTGGACTGCGCGCGTCTGACCGCGCGTAACAAGGTCCGTTCGACGGAATGCCGACGCTCGGGCCGCGAGCAGCTTGTTGCGCCACGGCTGGCGAGTGTGTCAGTGTTGCCCAACTTTTCGGGCCGCTCGCGCGTTTATGAAATATTCAATTATAAGGGAAGTGTTTGACCAGCTTGTTTGTAAACGCACTATAGGATTAACCCACATAACGATCACTGCGGTCGTCGATTGCGTGAAGCGATAATTTAGTGCAAAGTAGCGCAAGGATCGGAACGAAGGACACAACACGTGCGCTTACTTGCAACAAAATTATTTGTTGCGACCCAAGCACGAATAGATGTAGCGGTGATGCTCGCACGTTTCGTTCAGATGCTATGCGCAGAGAAGTGCGTTTTACTTGTCGTACTGACTTTTACTTGATGTGCGAACCGAATCGTCAACGAATGCATGTTAGACAGGCTACGCTGACTTCGAAACAGCATCTTAGACAGTCTACGCTGGCAGCTTAGAAGACAGCATCGACTCCATATCGTCTGAGAAATGGAACACGTCTGGATGGCGTGTACGCGATGAGACGGCACCTCGAGTCCAGAAGAGAGAGCCAAGATAAACTAACGTAACTGTTATTTATTTTAGTTTATTTTGTTTTCAAATAAAAGAAAAGTTTATTGTTACTCACTTTGACTGTCTAAAGAAGCATCTGCGAGTGTGCAGGCGATCATTTCGGTGAGATTCGACCTATCTGAGCAATTTTCTGAGCCAGCCATCTTGTTTTGGACAGCAAGGTAGCCTTTATCGTCTTTGTCTTCGATGCGGTCTTCTCGAAGCTTGTCTATTTTGCCGGCTACGTGAGAATTGGAATGGTAGTTAAGACGGCCGCCGTCCACCTATAGCTGTCTATTTAGCCGCCTAGAAGGAGTATTGGAACACACCCTGAGAAGAAGAAGAAGAAGGCTGCGTCTGCCTTCGCCTCGTAGGCGAATACGTAAAGGGCTTTTTAGTTTTTATATGTTCTTATTGTTGGGTTATGTCTAACGAAACGTGCCGTACAGTCATCTCCCTTTTTGTAGCAAGGAGGCGTCACATGCACGCCTGCCAATGATCCTGACGTAAACCTTTCAACGAAATTACCTCCTCTGTGGTTATTTCGCCTAATACGTCGGCCCTGCGTTTTTCGCTCTCAAATGCGGTGCTTCCCCAAAATAGTTTGCATTGTCTATTTCTTGTTTGTTTTCGTTGCGGAACACGCCTTGGAATGCGTTCATACACACAGGTGGTCTCGCTATTCTGGCCTGCCGCGTGGAAAGAAGTGTTTCGTTCGGTCACTTTATAAGAAAAAAAAAAAACTTTTTTTTCTAACCGAAGAAAATATCTCGGAGCGAACGGCGTGCACGAGCGAAGCCGAGAATACAAGTGCTCAACGGCCGCAGCCAAACACTTACTTGTCCAACTCTGTTCGCGGCTATTGACGGCTCGCCTCTGCAGCACACCGCAGCGGGTGGCAGCACCGCGGGCGCGTCCATAAAAATAGATATCGGGGCTAGTAGGTTTTATTGGATCAGCGGGCAAGCAGAGCGGGGAACGCGTCTCCCGAACCGTGGTGTCCGAGAAAGCCTCCGAGGTGAAGTGGCGGCCGCTTCGGCGATTGCCTTTCACCGCGGGCGTATTTTCTTTTGTGCGGACGGAGATTCCGTATACCTAGCGCGTATATAGGAGCGGGGAGAGCTCTCGGTTCGAGAATCGGGCCGCGTGCGCCTTGTTTGGCCCGGGGTGATTGTTCGACCGCCGCGCGCCGCTTTCGTCTAGGGGCTTTGTTGACACACGATTGCGGCGCTGAAGGCATATATAGTTTAGGTGAGGCCGCGATTCAGCCCTGTCCTCTTGATCCGCGCACAAGTGTTTGGACTTAAAGGTCCCGAGGCCAACCGTGCCCGCGCCGCCCGCCGCGCAAACACATAACGCGTTTCTCTACAACGGTGGCCCGCACTGAGGTTCGCACCGCCTATATACGAGAGAAGTAGGCCTGCCTTACAGGTTTCCTGCAGTACTTACTGGAGGAATATCTCTGGCACCGGCTATCGGTCAGCCAGTGGTGGGAATAATGTGTAGTACACGCGCGTACTTGCCTGCAGGCTTCGTGCTGCAATGTGGTCTTCCAACGCACTTGTGGCTTTGTTTATTGTTGTGCTTTCGGTTCTGTTTCGTTGCGAACTTCGTAAGCCGATTTGAATTGGTGGAGCCCAGAAAGGGTGGTGAAGTGGAACCGCTGGACATTTGCTGAACTTCGTCTCGCGACAAAGTGGCTCTGGGCCACATGGAGCCAAACTGAGCCGCCATAACGAAGCTTACATCAATCCGTGTACTACCCATCATACCTTTGCGGTCTGAAGCGCCATGCGTTGCAGCTACCATGAACAGTGTAGCTCCAAAGATCCTTCTTGTGTACTTATAAGAAAATTGTATCGAATAAAATAAACTCTCCAGCCACTTATAGTTCAAGGTTACTCAAGTTAAAGTTAAAAAAAAAACTAAGAGTTGACGGGACGTTTCGGAACCGTTTCGGCCCCTTCTGTAGGGGTGACTGTTCGGCCAGCTCCGAAGCTAGCGACATTTCTTGGTGGTGTCCCCCTGTCCATCGTTCAAGTTCCCGCCGTTGTTGTTACTGTGGTGTTTTTTTCCCACTGCTTCCGTGGACCGTGCACGTATACACTTGATAAGGTTCCAGTTGAGCAGTTAATATTTACAGGTGTGTCTTCCTGTCCACAAAACAGCGGAGTAGTCTGGGGACCGTCCTGTTCGTCGTATCAGTGTCTCGCGTTTGCGTCACCTGTAGTCATCCCACGTTTGATGAACAGCGCCAGCGCGTGCTTTGCTGTGAACGCCAGCGTCGTCGAAGTCCTAATTCACATATCCGAGCCAGCGAAACGCCAGCGGTGGGAGTTATAAGCGCGCATCTACGGAAGTGAGAAGTAGAGGCGATATGCCACACTAGCTGAGCCCTCTCCACTCCTCGGTGACGTCATCACACTAGACAGGCGTGGATGATGCGTTCTCAGAAATTATCCATTGCTGGACGCTCGTTGGTGTGCTTAATGGTGTGTTGCTGATTCATTCAATCCGTCCTAGTTGTTTCCAGTTTCCCGAAAGTTCCGATTAGGCAGCTTCGTCGTTGTGTGGGGACGTAGGGGTGGGGAGAGGATGATGTGGAGAGGCCTCAGATGGTGCTGGTTAGACGCGTCGCGCTCGGAGTGAACAGTAATCAGTAGAAAGGGCCCTGTGAAACGTCAAGTAAGTAGTCGTAAAACAAGTCAAATAATCGCTAAAAAAGAACAAGAAATGAGATAAGATGTCACATATTCACACGAAGAGTGCACGAAAAAGCACACAGGAAAGGTACGGAATTGAGCCGATGAACACAAAGGAAACACAAGAGAAGCACAGGGGAATCGAGACTCCACAGTTCACGCGTAGCTTTCATGTCAGGCGGGACTGGCTTTGACTCGATGACAGCGCCCAAAATTAGCCTGCCGGTTGAATCAACGTGGTAAGCTCCGCGACTCATGAAGTGAGGGGTGCGTTGAAATGACGCAAAAGCAAGCCCCCCCTCCCCCCCTCAGGAGTCCACCGACCTATAGGCACGGTCCTAAATGTGGGTAGGACCTGGGCAGACCTTTTTGCTTGTTCATTGTTGCGTATACGTATGATTACTTTTGACGGTCGAAAAGAGCATGTGGTCACTGCGCCATATTGTATATGCGCAGCCATGGCACAATGGTCGTCACGTGACCAACGTGCGGTCACGAGAATTGCGCGTGATCCTTCACAACTTTCTAAGAATGTGAAGCTGGAAGCCCAGTTTGATCTGTTTAACTTAAAACGCGTGCTTTTTAAGTGCGCGTCTCCCAAGCTGAGGTTGGCTGCGTCTTGCGAGAACTATGTGTGGTCGCAGAGTACACTACTTAATGACCTATGCAAGTTGTCGGCAAGCTCTCGCCTTCAAGTGTCGCGGAGCGTGCGACACTCTTCCCAATTTTTCTTCGCTAACCAAGTGACCTGCTAAGGAGCGCAAACTACACAAGAGAATGGAACACACAAGCGCTTGTGCGTTCCATTCTCTCGTCCCTAAACTTTGCGCCACTTAGACAGTTCACTCAAGTACCAACCACCCCAAACAAGCACCTTGCTAATGAAGTGACGAGTGGGCCGGACTCGCTCTCTGGATTTCGTGCCGACCGGTTGTGCCCCCGCCATCTCCGACGACAGCACAGCTCTGGCCGACTGGGCTCGCCCTACCCCATCTCCTGACGCCGACAAGAGCTCTCGCCGAGTGGTGCCCCGTCCTCGAACTCCTGCGACCGTGTCCATCTTTCCTACCTCCTTTTTACTTCCGTCGTTTTCTGTCGTTCGCTCTCCCTGCGCCTCGCTCTCTCCTTCCTCATCCTACCTCTTTACCTTTTAATCCTATCGTTTTAATCCCTCCTTTACCCCCAACCCTCGTGAGCTACTGTTGAGGTGTCCTCCCCCTGAGAGACAGTTACGGGGGCCCACTTTTATCTTCTCTTCCCTTTAAGAATCACATAGGAAGAAGAAGAAGTGACTCGTGAAACATGGGATTGGGGTCCAAAGGAGCCCGGTGTATCGCTGAAATGTGCTTCGATGGGATGATAACTCGAGATGGTTGGTGCGCAATGCTTTTTATTTGTATATATTCCGGCGTCCACACGAGTGCACAGAACCAGCTATCACATTGCAAATCGATCTTAAGACGGTGAGTTTACCAGCTTATTAGCGCAATTTGCTATGTTCAGTCCAGATATATGAACGCCGGAATACAAAAAGGTTGAAAGCGTTTTGTGTATTCCCTTCCTTGTTTGGTGTTGTGCTGTTACTGATTTTAAGAAATACACTATGTATGTGCCAACTATCGCAAGTTGGGACTCTATGGCAAGCAACACAGCCTTTATTCAAGAAGCTTGGAGCAAGCCGGTTCTGTGGTCCTTTCACTCGACGAACGAGGCAGCTTGTTAGGCGCGTAACATTGCTGCGTGCTTGCGGCGTCGCTCTGTTCTTACAGAGGCCGCTGCGCGAGACAAAGGCATCGGGAAGGTCGTCGCACTGCGGCGCGTTTGTGGACAGCGATTTTCTATGCGGGGACGTCCTTTAGCGTCCGCGAAGCATGTTCACACATGGTGCAAGGAAGGAACTAACGAGGTAACTCCAGTAGGATATGGTTAGGGGGGGGGGGGGGCAGCTCAAGGGAACGAGAAAATGTGCGTTTAGATTAATGGGAGTTTCGTTTACGGAGAAAGAGGTGCACCACGCGTCTATCACGCAGCTTTTGTACATCTCAGCAAGTGTGTGGGGAGGGACCATATATGGTCGGGCAGAGGTAATCTGTATTTAGTCCCATCAGCCTGTAGGCAATTTTTTCGTCTAAATGACCTAAAGTTAACTGAAAGAAAGAATGAATGAATGATTGAACGAACGAACGAACGAACGAACGAACGAATGAATGAATGGATGAATGAATGAATGAATGAATGAATGAATGAAGGAAAAATTGGTCGAGGGCTCGTTTTCCTGTGTTAGACAGAAACCTATACTAAGACCAAGAGACAATGAAACCAAATAAGCGGAACATATCACCTGTAATGTTTGTGCAGCGGTGCTTGCTCAGCGCTTTTTGACGCGATAGCGTTTAAGAGCTCGTTTCGTAGAAGTTCCGGCGTCGGTATCGGCGTCGTTCGTTGTGAGCGAGAAATCATCATCTTGTATGCGTGACCGAAAAATCGACAACAATGCAAATAAAATGAATAAACGATAAAAAATTGTGGGTCAGAGTGGGGGATTGAACTAGCATCGCTTGCGTGGCTAGCAGATGTTCACGCGTCTGCTTGTGAATACAGCTAAAATAACTTTCTCTGCTCGGAAGTGCAGTGAAAGTAACTTTCATGCTTTGCAAACACGCGCGTCCTGCATACATGATTCACAATACAACACGCAATATTACAATAATTATGCGCGGTACAAGCATATATTGCCACCGTGCGTCAGAACATGCCATTATCACAATTACTTCATGGTATAAACCGGTCATCCACTAGAAAAGGCAAGTTCCAAAAGGTTCCATGTCCTATAGTTGTTTGAAGTGCGCACTATGGTATCGCTGTCACGTTCAATTCCTGAAGGCGAAGCTTTAGGGTCCCGCTATTTTCTCGCTGCATTTCTTGATGCCCGTTCTCAATGTTTGTCGTCCACCATTCCAACTGGTACAAAGTGAAAAATAATATGTCGCGAGTACATACGTATACTTGCTGCATCGCTGAGTGTTAGTCTTACGTTTTATTGCCTTGCCGTTTCCAGTCATATTGCATATGCTTAAGCGCGGTCGATGAGGTGCGGTGTTAACGCTACAGGGAACCCTTTCGAATATCATCATAATAAAATATCTGTGGGTTTAACGTCCCAGAACGAAGATATGTTTATGATGGACGCCGTAGTGGAAGGGCTCCTGAAATTACGACCACCTGTGGTTCTGTATCGAGCACTTAAATCTATGTCCATATGGGCCTCAATCGCTTTGTCCGCTTCGGCCTCCGCGAGCCGGTATTCGATCTCGCGACCTGCGGGTCAGCCGTCGAGCACCATATATACCAAGCCTTGCTGTTTCCAGCCATATATATCACCCTTTCACGTAAGTGTTATCGACGAGGTGCGGCCTTGCATGCTGCTGGGAAGCCATCCGTGCTTGTGGGTCAGGCCTCCGCAAAATTTTTCGAGCTTTGCTTGAAGACCAGCTATACTACTCGTCGCCAGGGCCAAGAGGGCATGCAGAAGCCAGAGGGTTCCTGGACTAAGGAGCGAGCCCTCCCACCTCAGAGTGACACCGGGTATTGCTCGGGGCACTGTTTCGAGAATAAACGTTTACTTCTCTCTCTCTCTCTCTCTCTGTCTCTCTCTCTCTCTCTCTTTGCTTGAAGATCACCGCTCGAGAATCTGCTAAGAAGTGTGCGGTGATGTGCCTTACTCATGACGAGAGAGTAATGAGTTTCCGCAATTATACCCCACAAGCACGTATACGAGTTCGCACCGTTGCGTGCCCCCGCCCGTGGCGTGGAAGAATGTCCTCGATCGTCACGAGGTGGCGCGGTAAACGTGGGAAGCGCAGAGAGGCCGTCTCCTGTCGCGCATTGTTAATTTCATAATTGCGCATCGCGAAACGCAAGGACAAGTCCCACTGGTTGAGTTGACAAGAAGGCCGCTAGTATGTCAGGTCGGACAACACAATGGGCAAGTAGCTATCACCGGCTGAGCGTACTTTATATTTTTTGTTTATTTTGCTGCTCTTCATTAGTGGGCGTGTACTGCCGGAACTTCGCATAGCTGGTGTTTTAACAGGGGAGCTGTTTAAGCTCGGACTAATAGCGGTATCGAAAACTCGGTGGTAAGGTATGCCCCGCGGAAAGCAGACATGCGCCAGCTCCTATGGCGTATATCTATAGCATAGCCATGCAAGGCGTAGTTTAGCAAGGACTTATAAGAAAGGGAAGTATAGCATGACATAGCCTTGTGTAGTATATAGACTATAGCAATGGGTGGGAAATAGAAGCGAATGAGAGGAGGAGTGATGCGAGGGGTATACACGAGGAGGAAAGTAGAATATTAGCTCGTGTACGCAGCACCAGTCATTCGTAATTGTTACAGCAGTGATGAAAAAAAAACTAGTTATAGTATAGTACTGTCTTTTCACTGCTGCTGTTGTTTGTCGTCTTACGGCACTAATAGCTTGCTCCACCTCTTGCTGCAAATGAACCTCATCCTTTCGGTGGGTTCAGGCTCCATTTTATTGTTATTGTAAAATAACTCTTTCTTCGCACCTCTCCATGCGCAAACTTGTATAAATTCCAGTGGCCATACCTGTCAACTACACTCTTCACAAGGACCGGTCGGAACGTTGAATCTGCTATTTCTGCTACATTATGCTTATTTGTTCTGTTGATTGTTGTGGCATTGCAACATACAAGTTTACTGTCCTCGGCAGTGCAGCAGTGGTCATTTTTTTTCCGCTGCTGCCCTTGAGGTCGCGGGTTCGATTCCGGCTGCGCCAGTCGCATTTCGATGGAGGCGAATTGGTAGAGGCCCTTGTACCCTGCGATGTTAATGCACGCGGTAAAGAAAACCGAATGGTCGAAATTTCCGCAGTCCTCCACTATTATGGCAAACAGGAGAAAAAGAACGGCAGGGAGGTTAACCAGTCTATAGGCAGCCGGTTTGCTACCCTGCGCATGGGAGGGGGATCAAGGAGATGAAAGATAGGGAGGGAAGAGAGATAAACACGGCACGTGAAGCAGCACACGCGCGCACACTTCCAGTCTTGTCTTTCGCGGTGTGTGACATTGCTGTTAAAGCCGCTCGTTCAGGTCCGTGTCGCGTAGGAATTTCAACGGTGCTTTTGTCGCCCTCTGTTGCAATGTCTTCTCCCGGGCACTTGAAAGAATAGTGTCCACAGACATTCGGGCTGTGGTCGATGCGCGCAAGAACGGACGCCATGGAGTGACCGTCTCTGGATGTCATTCAACGGACAGTCGCGCAGGATGTGGTGTATAGCGTCTCTTCGCAACGACGGCCATTGCAAAGAGCGTTGTCGGCCATTCCTACGATGAACGAATAAGATTTTCCCCTCATAATAACATCGTGGATCTTGGCACGTCAAATCCCAACAGCTGGTAGTCATAACGAGAGACGTCTATAGTTATACTCTGTGCGACGTTTCGTCAGCCGTAGAACAGTTGTAGCTTTTTTTTTTTCATTGAATAAACAACGTAATATCTATCGCTGACACAACACAGTGTTGAGCTACAGAGAGCGGTGCATGTCCCCCAACGTTACAAGTCGTGTATACGCTGTCGCCGTGAGAAGGCACCCAAGGGGAGAGGGTGAGCGGGACAGTATATAGGGGCGCGCGTTGTCGCCTCAATCTCTTTCTTTTTTCTTCCTTTTCCTGCTTTTGCGTCAGTACGTTATTCTTCCTTTTTTTATTTATTTAATTTTTTTCCCGCTATACCACGCTCGTGTGGCGGCACATTTGTGACCCCTTTGTCTTTTTCCCGTGCGTCGACGGGGAGCCAAGACGCTGCTGACCTTGCGGCCGAGCCCTGCGGTTTACGGCGCGCTACGCGAAGCATGACGCCGTGTGTGCGTGCGTGCGTGACGCGGTGCGTGCGTGTCCTCGCAGTATAACGTGCGCGCCAAGCAAACGCTAGGATGGACGCAATAACGTAAGAGCTGGAAGAAGGCCGCGTCAATGAGAAAACACGGTCGTGTTTTGACATCCCGCAGCCGCAATAAATGGGAACTTATAAGACTAGTAGCCGTTTGATTGATTGATTTTGTGGGGTTTAACGTCTCCAAACCACTATTTGATTATGAGAGACGCCGTATAGTGGAGGGCTCCGGAAATTTTGACCACCTGGGGGTTCTTTAACGTGCACCCAAATCTGGGTACACGGGCCTACAACATTTCCGCCTCCATCGGCAATGCAGCCGCCACAGCCGGGATTGGATCCCGCGACCTGCGGGTCATCAGCCGAGTACCTTAGCCACTAGACCACCGCGGCGGGGCGACGAGTAGCCGATAACGCAGGGGATGGTGTCAAAGGGTAATCATGTGCTGTATAGAACTTCGTCGTTTCTATTTCAGGAGAGCACGGGATTAAAACGCACGAACCGGGGAAACGTATAATCCGATAGCGTTTTTTTTTTTCCATACAGGGATGATTTGTTTTCAAGTAGAACTTTTTTGTTGCGCAATAGAAAAATTATAGATTATTTGTTTCCTTCTGATATAAATGATTTGTTTTACTGCGTGATGCTGTATGCGCATATCAGATCAAACCCGGTCGCGGACCAAGTCTGACGAAATTTACTGACGTTCTGGAACCGCATACTGGTTCCTTGTTCACTCAACTGGACTGGAAGTCGTCAGTTATGTAGCCGGAAGGTGACTCGATGAGCGTGCAAAATGGAATGTAATATATGGTCCCTTTCGTCCTATTTACTGTAACTGGCGTTCACTGAATGATTAGGAGTCGGCAGGATGACATTGGTGGCAATAAAAGGCAGTAAGACAGTGTTCACGCTCTCTATAGAAACCGACCACTGGTCGCGGCATAGTCTAGTGGTTGTAGTACTCGACTGCTGACCCGGATTTCGCCAGGGCGGAACGATAGAGGATCGTACACTTAGATTTAGGTGCCCGGTAAATAACTCCAGATGGTCGAAATTTCTACAGCCATCCACTGCGGCGTCTTTCGTAATTTTATCGTAGTTCCGGGACCTGAAAACTCGGCAATTATTGTTATTGTTACGCAGCATCCGTTTGGTCTGGCAACATAGAAGTAGAGTACATGGCAGACGTGAGGGTTGACAAAGCCGCAGTGAAGGGCAGGCACATGATAACTCTAGGAGTCTTGCGTATGGCCTTGTAACCAACAGTAATCCATTTGACAAAGTGTTTTCGAGACTAGAAATTGCAATGGTGCATTTTCGCTACGTTTAGTCAACGTTGGCGTCCTCACAGCTTTTGTATATGAAAGAGTCGGGAAGGAAACGTGAGGAACGGGAAAGTAATACATGTGAAACTACGGGAATTCAATAAAAATGATGCTAGAGCCATAATGTAACCAGCGGTAATATAACAACTAGCATCATCATCATCATCAGCCTGACTACGTCCACTGCAGGACAAAGGCCTCTCCCATGTTCCGCCAGTTAACCCGGTCCTGTGCTTGCTGCTGCCAATTTATACCCGCAAACTTCTTAATCTCATCTGCCCACCCAACCTTCTATCTCCCCCTAATCCTCTTGCCTTCTCTGGGAATTCAGTTAGTTACCCTTAACGACCAGCGGTTATCCTGTCTACGCGCTACATGCCCGGCCCATGTCCATTTCTTCTTCTTGATATCGGCTATGATATCCTTAACCCCCGTTTGTTCCCTAATCCACTCTGCTCTCTTCTTGTCTCTTAAGGTTACACCTACCATTTTTCTTTCCATTGCTCGCTGCGTCGTCCTCAATTTAAGCTGAACCCTCTTTGTAAGTCTCCAGGTTTCTGCTCCGTAGCTAAGTACCGGCAAGATGCAGCTGTTATATACCTTTCTCTTGGGGGATAGTGGCAATCTACCTGTCATAATTTGAGAGTGCTTGCCAAATGTGCTCCACCCCATTCTTATTCTTCTAGTTACTTCAATCTCGTGTTTAGGCTCTGCGGTTATTACCTGCCCTAAATAGACAGTCTTTTACAACTTGAAGTGCACTATTACCTATCTCGAAGCGCTGCTCTTTTCCGAGGTTGTTGTACATTACTTTCGTTTTCTGCAGACAACTATGCAACAACTATATGCTTATCGGTATATTTGAAGGCGCAAAATGAGATTAAGCGGAATGGTTGGCACACGTCGGGTGTTAAGGGGTATATATAGGCACCGACTCGATATCAGACAGTTTTTAAGTTCAGAGTTAGCAACAGCTATGCGGATGCAAGGTGCCATTGGAAATGGTTGGAAGCCTGCGTCTGAATATACATCTCCGTGGGACACCCAGCTAAAGGCGTCTGTTTTTGAGTTTTCATTGTTATGGCGTTGTGTAAGAATGTAGTCGAAAAAAGGTGTGAAGTATATTGACGAGCCTCACACTGCGATCAGTTTCCCATTGGTCAAGTTTTTTTTTTTTTTTGCTTCCCAGGACTTATGTGCAGCATTATCAGATATTGCGTTTTGGATGTCGTATAGCAGCTATAAACGCAGCTGGCTCTCCCTAACACTAGGTATGTTCAAGCGCAAGGGCATATCTTGCAATTCAATACGTCACCATCATATCGCTATATAAAGACGAATTCGCTGATAAAGATATCGCTAATAAAGACGAATTCCGTGTGCCATTTCGTATGTTTCACGACTGCATGACGTCGTGAAATGGAAAGCGTATACGTAGCAGAGTATGCCCCCTACAGTCTCCTACCACTCGCGAGTTAAAAACGAGTGGCCAGCGTATTTCGTGAATGATTTCTCTTCCCCCCCCGGCGCTTTGACGGACCATTCCGAGAATCTTTAGCGGAAGTGTAATGACCGAACGAAAGGCCATTTATATCTGGTCGTATAGTTAGCTCCGACCCCAATCTGTGTTTGTGCCACTGCGTCGTATAAGCGGGCCACTTTCCTTTCGCCAGTGCGCTGGAGAGACCTTCACTCGACCTTCGTATAAGAAGAGCCTGGCTGCCTTTAAATAGAAGGCTCTTTTAATTGACTGACGACGGTGCGGCCAGGCGCTTTCTCGGACCTCCTTTCGGCGCGTAGAGACCGACCAGGAAGTGGTCACTTCGCAACCCCCCCCCCCCCCCCCCGCCTCCGGCAACTGCCAGTGTTACGCTGGTGCTATAGGGGCAGCACTTGGAGCCGTCCTGGCATGAAATATTGCAGTCAGGTTGTTTGGTCGCCCGATGTCCCTTTGTACCGGCGGCATGAAATGAAACGCGAGCAGAACATAGCTCGCGGGGTAGCAAGCGATTAAAGGGCCGTTCGCACCTGCGACTAGCACCGGTCGCGTGACGAAGTCGCAAAGCGACTAAGTCACAAGCGGTCGCAGACGGCTGCTTTGGTCGCAAAGCGACTGCTTTGGCCCACTCGCTCGCGGCTCAGCTTTACAGTCGCGCGACTGTGGTTGAAAACCTCTGAAACGACCACGTGCTCATGTGCAAGAACGGCTCTTCCGTTCTTGCACACGTGAACCTCGGTTACGGGCCAGTGGCAATGCAAGCCATATGTTGCTTCTTTTGTTTTTTTTGTTTGTTTTTTGAAATCGTTCACATCACGCTGTGTAATAATAAAAATTCATTTTCTTCTTGCGCTGAATCATTGTTGCGGTGTTAATGGTATTTGCCTTTGCCACTTGCAGCTGCGGCGCACCGTTCAAAGTTATTCGATGAAATCCGAAATGACACACTAAGGTTAAGCCAACTGAAGAACTCTCTCTCTCTCTCATACACACACGCACACACACACACACACACACACACACACACACACACACACACACACACAACACACACACACACACACACACACACACAACACACACACACACACAGGCGCGCGCGCTGTGCACATTTTTATTGTCACGTGCTGTTTAAAATCAGCGCCAGTGGATTGGCCGCAGGGTGACCTTCACTGGCCCTTCTAAATGCTCCGAGGGGTCAAAACATCAGCTACCCTTAAATAGACGTTCTCTTATTTAGTGGCGCGATCGCAATACCTTCTCCTGCCCCGTCGGAGGGCCACGGTTCGTGCTAAAGGTCGTGCCTTTAGACGAGGAAGTGACCACCGGCACTAGCTGCCGGTATTACTCTTGTGCGGGCGTCTTTTAAGAGCCCAAAATTGCGAGACCATTGGGCTACGCTCACCTGCCTTGCACCTCTTTCAGAATGGCGCCTCTTTACGAGACCTGTGCATGTACTACTTTATCGGAATGAACGTTCTAATCCTCAGCATATGACTGTTTAGTTGTTGCTATTGTTAGTAACAACGATGCACAGGCTTGTGTCCTCGCTGCTCCAGTCTTTCTGAATATTTTTTGGTTCTCTTTGGTAGTGTTTGTCGCCGAACCGCATATTCGCTGTTTCTGTGAAAAGCTTTTCGTCATTGAAGCATAGCTCAATTAGCCAATGACCTCCACTCGTTTTAGCATGGTACGGGCTAGCATATAGTTTCTTTTTATACCAATGCGGAACTGTCATAGCCGAAGGCAGAACTCATTGTAATAATTGATGAAGTTCGCTCAGCCGGAAGGAAAATGGCATTTCGGCGAAGGGTACCAATGCTATCAAAACTTTGCACGCACGGTGCACGTTCTTGTCCCACTTATAGGGGTAGAAAATGGTTCGTCTGTTCCGTCTTATGAAGACAGAACATTTGGGCTTGAAATGTCGGGGCCCACTGACCTTTAATTTGCACAGTTTGCTTGCATTTTATTGCGATAGCAATTATATGGACACTCTCAGCTGGATGTCGCCGCTGGCGTCGATGTCATGCACCGTATATGTATACGTATCTATATATGTGAAAATGCAAGAAAGAAGAATTACCACGTTTGATTCCGCGCGCCGGAGTCCATCGTGGGACCTCCGCGTCGTGAATTCGAGGTGTTAGCCACTGAGCCACCGAGGGGTACCTCTATCAACGTTCAAACGGCAAGATATTTATATCTACCACTTACCGCTGTTGGCGGGAATCTCGGGGGAACTATCGTGTTTTCAGCATTATCAGCAAGATGGCGCAATGAGCGCGCGGTGGCGCTCATCTCTCACGCGTACTTTGACCCCCCGGAGAGGGGGTGAGTGGACGATCTCTCGCGCGCCCTTATCTCGCGGTGGCGAGGAGGGGAGGATCGTTCGCCCTTGGCTGGCCTCGGGCTTTACGTGGGGATGATTCTGCTGTAGTTACCAGGCGCACAAAGGTCACTGCAATCATTTGCAGTCTCCGTCTGCGGAAAGCGCGCGCTTTTCAGACACAGCGAAGTAACAACAGAGATGCTTATTCGCGTTCATCTGTATATGTGAGTACATTTCGTGCGTCATTAGTTTTAGCGAGAAACGCGGGACACGTTTCGATCTGCTTGCCGTTCTGCTCGTGACCTTCTAGTTTGTTGCTGTCGCGTTCATCGCTTCTCGTTCGCGACAAAGCTGTGACTTTTTTAATGTGTTCGAAGTTCCGAGGGAACGATGGATTCTTAGTTGGAGCGGTGAGAAATCGTTAAATTGGGAATGTTGCCGAAGCCAACGCTTCTACAATTAAGTAGACCTGCCTTCGTCGTGTAACGGGGCGGATTGCAAGAGAAGGCAAACGGGAGACAAGAAGTTAGGTGGGCAGATGATATTAAGACGTTTGCAGGTATAAATCTGGAAGCAAAAGTCACAGGACCTGGTTAAATGGCAGAGCATGAGAGAAGCCTTTTTCCTGCAGTGGGCGTAGTCAGTCTGATGATGATGATGTCTTGATTGGGGCGACGATACCGTGTCGTTGCATTCTGGCATGCCAGTTTCGAGTTACTTTAGAGAGGCCAATCATTTATTTTCGTGCGCTCTGTGACCTTTGCGCTACTATACACTAAGCAACATTGTTATCGCATAGCACTACTGAAATGCGATGGCAAGTGTATTATGAGGTTATGCATCTATCGTTTTCAGTCGACACTATTGTGACGAAGCTATGTCAAGCCCAAGCTTCCCTCGTAGAACCTTGGGAGGTTGTTTGCTATAGACAGTCTAATTCGATTAATTAATAGGCGTTTAGGCAGCCTCAGTTAGGCATTGTCTGGCATCATCTCTAGTGGGTGATGGGGTATCTTGAGATTTCGTACTTATGCCCGACTAGCCGCTAACGGAAAAAAAAGGAATTTAACAAATGGCGTTGTAACAGCCAATCGGACCCTAAGCTGATAATTGTGCTCACATTCTCCGGCGAGCGTCATTTAAAAGGTTGGTAAACAAGCTCTGCACGTATGAAAACAAAAACGACAAGCGCTTTATTCTGCTCTGGCGGTTGTCTTTTTCGGCACAATTCGCGACGCCAGCAGTCTGTTGATGTGGCGTCATCAGGAAATAAGCTCTCGATTGGTCGCTATTATAGTGAACTAGAATGTGCATATTCTAGTTCACTATAGACGAGGGATATGAGCCGCTAGATTTCTCGTATACCCTTCTTTTGCGTATACCCGTATACCCTTCTCATATACCCTTCTTTCTCGTATACCCTTCTTCGCCCGCCCGTTCTGCTTTGTCTTGCATGACTATCATGTGCGATCAACTGGTTTCGTGTTTAATAATGGCGCAGGAACACGAGGCACAAACGAAGAGAAACACCGGTGTTTTTCTTCGTTTGTGTCTCGTGTTCTTGCGCCGGTTCGAGCCATGAAACCACACCAACTTGCCCTACTATCATTGCAACCCATTTCACTTTGTTTTGTTGGCTTTCGCCTACGCTACCGGAAATAACGCCGTGTAGCCTGAATAGCGCAAAAACCTAGACAGCGTCGATTTTTTGGGGCTGATCGACATTCCATCACGTATTTTATGAAGAAATAAATGGCTAGGAGGAATTATTGCGTGAAAAAGAAACCGTGCTTTTCTTTGAGCTGGGTGTGTTACCGGGGGCCCTTTGAAAAAAAAAAAAAAAAAAAACCTCTCGGGTTTAGCACCTATTGGGGAAGCTTTTTTTTTTCCTCGAAATGGGCTAAATACAAAGCGAAAACTAGCTCAAGTAAACCCGATTGATTGATATGTGGGGTTTAACGTCCCAAAACCACCATATGATTATGAGAGACGCAGTGGTGGAGGGCTCCGGAAATTTCGACCACCTGGGGTTCTTTAAAGTGCACCCAAATGTGAGCACACGGGCCTCCAACATTTCCGCCTCCATCGGAAATGCAGCCGCCGCAGCCGGGATTCGAACCCGCGACCTGCGGGTCAGCAGCCGAGTACCTTAGACCACTGCGGCGGGGCTAGCTCAAGTAAACCCGTACTGGCCCATACATACTCTAAGCTTTCCTCTTGAACGGCCATAATAAATTAGTGATTATTAGTACTAATTTATTATTATTATTTTAGATGAAAGTTTAGAGTATGTATGTGCCAATACAGCCTTATGTAAGCTAGTTTCGGTTTTGGCCCATTTCAAAAGAAAAAAAAAGAGCTCTTCGGTCGTTTAAGTCACTCCTTCAATTCATCCGGGCATTGGAAACCTTACCGATGTGGCACAGATTGGGGTACCAGGGCGTAGCACGGCTTAGCGCGGCATAGCGAGGTTCAGCGAGCCTCGATTTGGCGGCGTTTCGTCGTCTTCGCTCTTTATATAGCGCTATAAAGTGCTGCCATCTGCCCGCCTGACTATATGTGCGCTCAACGGGGTGTCCCGTGGCGTTCAACTGCACTGACGAACAGAGGCGTTTTGCCGCCGGAACTTTGTACATACTCTGCTCCTCCTTACGGCATGGCGAACGACGACGTTTATGAACGGCTCATCCTGCAGCCCCATATGAAATAGTTCTCTGCGGCTGTCTGTCGTTCGTTTTCAAAGCCGCTGCGCGAGTGGTAGTGCATTGTGTTCGCTGTCAGCACCCACCCCCTGTACGCCTCTCTCAACCGCATTAAAAAGAAGGCAGGAAGGGGAATATACGAGGCTTGCGATGAAAAATTCGTGAACGGTGCTTGCGTGAGCTGAGCAGACGTTTCGGCAAGCGGACTTCTCTTCTTCGAGGCTACAAGTCAGCGTAGTTGCAGCCTTGCGAAAGACGAGTCTGTTTGTCGAAACGGCGCCGTCTGCAGTAGCCGCACCCTGTTTACGAATTTTTATCTCGGCTGCATGGAAAAGGGTGATGCGAGAATATGGTGACGCGCTCGCTGCCCCAGATCTGGTATACACTGCTTGCATCAACATTCCTCTGTGAACTTCTAGTTTTGATTGATTGATTGATATGTGGGGTTTAACGTCCCAAAACCACTATATGATTATGAGAGACGCCGTAGTGGAGGGCTCTGGAAATTTAGACCACCTGGCGTTCTTTAACGTGCACCCAAATCTGAGCACACGGGCCTACAACATTTCCGCCTCCATCGGAAATGCAGAACTTATAGTTTTAATCACAAAAAATGGTTTATTTGGTGCTAGATTACACCCAATATGAGTTACAACACGCTGTCCGTGATCAGAGCGGTACCAACGCTGTTCGGTGGAGCCGATATATAAAAACAATCGATGTCGTAAACACTGCTCCGACTACTGGTACATCCAAAAGCGGTTTCACGTTTTCCCGGTATTCAAGTGTATATAGGCTTGGGTGTCTTGGTCAATGGCCACCCTGTTGCAACTCATATTGGGTTCAGAAGTGTTGTAGCTTGGGCAGGTTGGCCATACATGAACTTAGCTTGTATCTACTAAAGAAACACAGCACAGGCGTAAAGAGAAAGGTATACAGGCGCATATATACCTTTTTCTTTCCGTCTGTGTGGTGTTCCTTTCGTATATGCGCCGGGCTAATGCGAGCCAAGTTCACATTGAGCGCCGCACTCAATATGTATATATACCTATATACCACAGCATTCACCCCCCCCCAACCCCATCTCACATCTTTAGCTCTCCTTAGAAATTAAGAAAGCCACTATTCTGCTCTCAGTTGTGCGAGCCTTTCAGGAGCGCCACTCGTGCAGCTATAGAACCATTCAGTACAAGACCGTCTCTTACTCAGGTGGCAAAGTGTATTGGTTTGGCGCGCAAACACTGCGCTGACTGACGCATCTACTGTTATAGTTTGCGCAACGTAATTTCCCGTTCTCGTGGAGGTGGCACTCAATTACCTTTAATGAGCCGTGGTTGCCCCTTACTTCCTTTTTTTTTCTCTTTATTTCGCTGTGACGTTTGTCTCTTAACCCTGAAGCGAAACCATTGCACTGGCGTATATATAGGACCTGCCGCTCCCAATGGACAGGCGATGACCTTTTCGTGCTCTGGTCCACTCTCGGTGCCTTTTGATCGTTCTCGTCGTCGTCTGCGATCGCCCTTCGAGCCGCATCTCAACAGTGCTGTGCAGTGCGGCCCGTGCGTCGGTTCGAGAGCCATTGCCATTGCCATTGCCATTGCCCAGTGAGACTCGCCGACTCAGATGGGAATACGTATTTACTTGGAAATGTCGCGACGAGAAGCCGCCTCGGGGAGGTTGCGCTGCGCGACTGCTAGGTCGCTGGTTCGATCCCGTCCGTGGCGGTGCCTCGCTTACCTCGTTATGTTCCTTGCGTGTTCTCCAAGTTTCAGCTTGACGTTGTTAAAATTTCATATAGTCGTTCGCGCCTTGTTTTCTTTCAGTTTGGCCTGCTCTACTGAGACCTCTGTTACACTCTACACTTGGTCATTCATTCATTCATTCATTCATTCATTCATTCATTCATTCATTCATTCATTCATTCATTCATTCATTCATTGATTCATTCATTGATTCATTCATTGATTCATTCATTCATTGATTCATTCATTCATTCAATCATTCATTGATTCATTCATTCATTTTTAGTGCTCTCGATGTCACTGTAGCGTTACAGAGAGGAGAGATACGGCATTGCTGTTACCTCGTTGCAGACGTAAATGTGGAACTTTTGATCTATCAGTCTCACTGACAGTGAAGACGGAGAGATGATTTCATTCTCGTGTCGTATTTGGAATAATATTCCGCTGGGCTACTGACCCGCAGGATCGTATCCCGGCTGCGGCGGCTGCATTTCCGATGGAGGCGGAAATGTTGTATAGGCCCGTGTGCTCAGATTTGGGCGCACGTTAAAGAACCCCACGTGGTCTAAACTTCCGGAGCCCTCCATCACGGCGTCTCTCGTAATCATGTGGTGGTTTTTGGGATGTTAAACCCCACATATCAATCAATCAATTAATTAATCAATAATATTCCGCTGGTCAACGCATGAAAGGTTTGATAGCGTGGGAAGTCTGACACTGGCGTCTTGCCGAGGAAACGAAATGTCCCACCACGCAGTGTCATCATCATCATCATCAGCCTGACTACGTACGTCCACTGCAAGACAAAGGCCTCTCCCATGTTCCGCCAGTTAACCCGGTCCAGTGTACGTGAAACCAAATGCGTGCCACGCTTCCCGCTGCCACACGTCTTCGGGCGTGGCAGCACACACCCACCTGCGGAGCATGTCGTGCGTGCTGCGGCGGCTGCAATCGGTCGACGACATCGCTTGGTCGTCGTCGTCGTCAACTGCGCGAACTGGAGCATCGCTCGGCGGGTCCCGGCTTGTCGCCGCCGCCGCTGTGGGATCGTTCCTCAAGGCGGTGGTGGCTCTCGTTATAGATGGCGATCTCCGTTTAGGGGACCCGAGGCAGCAGCCCCCCTTTTCGTGAGCTCGGCAGCGAGTGTCGTCCGACCTGCCTGTTGGCCCACTCCGCAAAAACGCACGCAGTGCTGTGCCTGCAGCTGTATGCACATTCACGGCGGAGACTGTCTCCAATGCCCCCATGTGTCTTCATTTCCTCTGTCCCTATGTCAAGTTAGCTGCGACACGATTATCGACTTATCCCGATACAAGCCATTGCGAAATTAAGCTTGTTACAATATCAGCACTTTGTCGTGTGCGTATCTTCTTATTTTCTTGCCCCGCTGCGGTGGTGTATATAGTGGCTAAGGCACTCGGCTGATGACTCGCAGGTCGTCGGATCAAATCACGGCGGCGGCGGCTGCATTTTCGATGAAGGCGAAAATGCGGTAGGCCCGTGTGCTCAGATGCACACTAACGAACCCCAAGTGGCGGAAAATTTCGGAGCCCTCCACTACGGCGTCTCTCATAATGATACGGTGGTTTCGGGACGTTAGACCCCAGATATGAGTGTCTTCTTGTTTTCTCGAAGTGAACTGCGTCTTTAGTATTCATCGTTCGTACCCATCTCCTTAAAACACGGACGCGCAAACGTATAGTGCGAGCTGGTTCTTTGGGTGGGCCAGCTTCGAGCGTGTGCCACGTCCCGTTTTCCTCTTCACGCGGGCCCGCCCCCTGGTGCAGGCGATATAGTCCACCGTCCCGACGTCTCGAATTACACGGCCATCGTGTCTGCGTTTATAGCAGATGATGAGTGGACGGGGAGTGCTGTATATACAGGGCGCACCAACTGCTACCGCGAGCGAGGTTTTAATACGTCGCGGATACGTGCTGAGCCGCTGTGGATGCCCTCGCCGTTTGTTTCGTGGCACGCGCCGGGGCTATTTTTAAGCCGTATCCGACAGTAGCCTCTTCAGTCGCTGGTCTGCCTACTGATGAGTTTCAGCGCTATTCATCGAACGGTTCATCTCCTACCACTCCAGCCCTATAGTGTTGTCATTTACCCACGCTCTCGTTTTGACTGCGGAATTGTTTAAGCTCGAGCTTTCGAACGTATTAATTTCGGCGTAAAGCTAAAAATGAAAAAAAAAATGAAGAAAGAGACAGAGGAGCGCCGCTCCTCTCAGGTTTTTTGATGTTTTTTTAGCTTTGTGCCAGAATTGTGATGTTCAGCAAGATCGGGCACCAGGTTGCGCAAGGACAGGTTCTTGTTTAATCTCGGAGGCCAGTAATAAGAAGGGATGGCGGGTGGGCATCACAGTGAGTAGGTATGCGCCAATTGCAGCTCCTGCAGCGTGCATGACACAGCCATGCGTAGTATAGTACAGCAATGGAGTGAGGAAGAGTGCAAGGGAGGTTAAGAAAGGGTGATCTGGAGGTGATGCGGAAGGAGAACGGCAGACAATGAAGTTGTTGTAACCTTGATTGATTTGTGGTGTTTAACGTCCCAAAAACCACCACATGATTATGAGAGACGCCGTAGTGGAGGGCTCCGGAAATTTCGACCACCTTGGGGGTTCTTTGACGTGCACCCAAATCTGAGCACACGGGCCTACAACATTTCCGCCTCCATCGAAAATGCAGCCGCCGCAGCCGGAAGTTGTTGTAACCTTGTTTGGTACATTTTAGCAAGGAACATAGCACAGCCATGTGTATAGGGTGTGTAACTCAATTCCTTATAGGACACCACCACACATTCGTACAAGACAGCATCAAGTCGACATACTGACATGCTTTATATAGGGCCCGCTTTCTTTCTATTTTTTAACCGCGCCTTAACACGTGGGCTACGTGGGAAATTTATAGATTATTCAGGTACTGAAATTACCGATACCAGCAGGTACATATCACTGATGAAGAATTTCAGTATACCTGGATAATCTACAAGTTTCCCTAGTAGCGACGTGTCAAGGCGTGGGTAAGAAAAGGAAAAAAAAAAGAAAAGGGACCTTGGAGCGTGTTAGTATGTTGACTTCATGCTTTGTTAGTTTATCACCCACGCGTGGTGGTGTCTTATATGGAGTACCGTTATATTAATAGACATCAGTTGTAAGTCCAGCCTTGTCAGCTGTGCGTTCCCTCCTTCTAGTGCTGCCGTCTGAAACCAGCTGAAGGAACACTTCACTTTCACATCGAATGGCCCAGAAAACCACATGGCTAATCAACTACTGTATTTTCTCGTACGTATTCCGATCAGCACTGGTTCTGTTGGCTACGTATAGTACTATGTGTGTCGCTAAATTGTGTTAAATATGTTGGCTGCGCGTTGTTTTCATTCAATCCCATTCGTGCAATCATTGAGTTGCCTGTCGAATTGTTATTGCAGGCTACAGCCGCTCTCGTATGCTTCTCTCCGTTGCCAAATCCAGCCACTTCGCGAATGCGTTTGGCGCTCGTTCACGCAAGCGAGCGTTTTGCTTCGCGCGCCGACAGTCGACGCTGCACTTCCGCTCTTCGGGGTGGGCGTGCCGGACGCTGTCGAAGCGGCGTGCGCGAAAGGATTAACGACACAGAACGCGTCTTGCCGCGTTCCTGGCGTCGTTGCGGAAGCCGCTCCGGTGCGCGATTTTTTTTCCGAGAGAGAGCGCCGCGCGCGGCATGTCATTAGATGACGGGGCGAGACCGGCGAGACCGCCGCGGCAACTTGGCCGCGGATTCCGCCGTGTGTCACTCGGCGATGATCTGTGGACCGTGACGACCGGCATGCCGGACCTCTCTCTGATCTCGGGAGATTTTTGTCTCTCGTCCTCTTCGCCTGTGTACCGTGAGAGGCGCGAGGGGCGGGTCTATACTGTGGTGGCTTTCACGAAATGGCCCTGCCTTGCGAGAGTATGGAATGAACTCTGGCGGAACGGTATTTCTCTCTCTCTCTCTCTCTCTCTCTCTCACACACACACACACCACGCGCACAGACAGACACACACACACACACAGACAGACACACACAGACACAGACAGACAGACAGACAGACACAAAGAAAGAAAAAAGGAAGGAAGGAAGGAAGGAAGGAAGGAAGGAAGGAAGGAAGGAAAGAAAGAAAGAAAGAAAGAAAGAAAGAAAGAAAGAAAGAAAGAAAGAAAGAAAGAAAGAAAGAAAGAAAGAAAGGGCGTCCTGTTACGAGCATGCCGTTCGCGCATTTCAGCAAGCACAAAAAAAAGTTTTTTTAAGTTGTCCTGCAAAGTGGATTCTGTTCGTGGATTTCAGCGCGTATAGGCTATAGTCCTTACACGACTACACGCTCACTTTTTGGTGGACGCTTCAAAACGCTGTCCCTTTGATTTGCTATGGTTGATCGGCGCGCCAGCCTCTCGCTGCAGAGACCTCGCCACGGTGGTCTAGTGGCTATGGTGCTCCACTGTTGACACGAAGGTCGCAGGATCGAATCCCGGCTGCGTAGGCCACGTTTTCCGTGCAGGTGATAATATTGCTTCAGGTCCGTGTGCTTTGACTTAGGTCATTTTAAATAACCTCAGGTGGTCAAAATTACCGGAGCCCTATAAATATATATAATATACGGGCTTCACTACGGCGTCTCTCGTAATCTTATCGTGGTTTTGAGATTATAGTATTGCCGGGCGCGGACCAGTTCGGGAATATACGCATCACTGGAATCGTACACAAATTATAAATATTTTCACCGGTGCCCGACGATTACCTTTGCTTTGAGCGTTTTGTGAAGATTGTTCCTGCGTCGGGCATCGGAACGTCAATAATTTTCGTCGGTTTGTGAGCGACAAGAATTTGCGACGCAATGACTATACCTGGCCAGATGGTTTTCCGTCATACATTTGATCATACATATAAGGTGCGAGATAACGCTTTGTAGCAGTAAAAAAAAAAAAACAGTCGTATTGTGAAAGCAATCGCTTAACGTTCAACACCTCTGCCGTGTACCCTATGGTGCACTGCGCTTCTAGGGCCAAAATCGAGCTATTCGCGCTATTTTTAACTGTTCTCGCGACAGTAGCGCCGCTCCCTTTCTTCAATGCAATAAAATCCTAACGGTTAGCTATCTATTCAGGTTTAATCTAATTATGTTTCTGCATAAACAAATAAGAAATCAACTTTCTGCTAACTTCATTGATCCTAAGATGTTAGTTAATACTAACACAACCAGGTTTGCGGCTAATAATAACTTTTTTACTTCCTAAGGTTCGTAGTAACAATGGTAAATCTTTTCTCTTCTGTACCATCACCATACGGAATAATTTGCCCACTTCGCTAAAATGCAAAGTTTCTTTATCTTCATTTAAAAACTCATTAAAAGAGTACCTGTTAAATAGTTGATCTATCTTCTTTGTGTTGTTTTATGCTGTATTATTTGTTCTTTTGATTCCATGCCTTTTTGTTTTCATTCTGCTTTATATATTTTTGTTTCCACGATTCTAACAGCTGCTTGTGCTTTTATTATTTGTAATCGTCACCGAGGGTCCCGTTGCAGTCTTGTACTTTGGGGCCCTCGTCTGTATATTTTACTCCCTGTAACATCCTTTTATGACATGATAATAAACTGATTGATTGATTGATTATGTGGGAATTATTCAGCGAACTCCCGCTACACTGTCCAGCGCCGTGCGCAACACTGCTCCACGTTTTATCTCTTCATTTCCCTTGTCGCTCGGTCTCGCACGACTCGCGTGCCGCGCGTATAGGGAACGTTGCATGATACGCCGATCGCCTGCCTTTCACCGCTCATTGTCGTCTGCTGTCCCGATTTGCAAATGCGCGCCGGCACGCATTCCGCCTTCTTCTTTCTACTCGGTCTCTCCCGCCGGTCTCGCTGTGTTGACCGCTAGACCGCGCCGACGACCCAACCCCCAAGCGAGGTTCCACCTGCTGAGGCATAATTGGCCTCTGGCCGCCACGCGAGACAAGTGTCCATTCATGCGTGCATCACGCGCCATGTCGCAGCTATTCCTACATACGTCCCGATGGAGGAAAACGCGGCGTCTTCCTGGGACATCGATCCAACGCACACGAGTGTGCTCCTGGGCGGGACAGGTTTCTCTTGCTTGCTGTCGCTCTGTCCGCCCCATTTGGTTGTCTCCAGTATTTCGGTCGTCCAGCGCGCTCGAAGTTTCCAACCCCAAGGCTTATTCGCTGGGCAGCTGGGGGGGACACATCTGTCTCTCGCGACAGTTTTCTGTGCGTTGCGCGAGTCAGGAAGCGTTGTACCGCATACGTTCCCACGCTGTTTGGGATCGTTTTCCTCGGAAAAAGCCCACCAACGCGGCAGTTTTTGGGCGCGTTGGTAATCCATATTCAGGACAGCGGCGAGCGCACGGGAAACGTGGATGGAAAAAGGGGCAGGCGCACACACTGCAGGGTGCTACTTTCCAGCAAACCTATTCTTAAGATACCGTGGATGCTTTTAGCGTCGGCTAATCTGACCACATTAATGCGCGGAAGTAACAGTGAAGCATGACACAACACGGTGGACACGTATGCCTCTGAGCCATATTTGTGGCGCGCAGATAGTTTTTTTTTTCGTGCGTAGTATAATTTGGTTGTGCGCTCAGTCACGTAGCGTATGCAAGTTGAAGTGATGTTTCGTTTGGGTTACTAACTGACAAATTGGGCCATTAACTACGTGCATTGGTAACTGCATGTCGCATCGTTCACTACTTCGATAGTAACTGCAGTTGGTAATGGTTACGTTGATAATGCACTTTCGCTCGAAGGAATTTGGGGGAAAAAAAAAGGGGGGGGGGGGAGGGCCTGGCTCTTGGGCAAGTTGGTATGTCGTGTGAATTTAGCTGTTTAGCCGAGCACAAGCGTAAGGAGCTGGAGAAGGCGCGACAGAAACTCGCTTACGATAGAAGTTTATTGAGAACACATTTCATAGAAGCGAAAGGTGATCATGTCAGACTATACGCGTGTGCATCCCATTGAATGTTGTCGGTAAGATTCAATCATGAGCGCACGTTTGTAATGGCGTTTTCGCCCATGTATTGGCACATCATCCCAACTTTTAGCCGTTGATGATCGAGCTCAGTGAATCTGTTCAAAACGCCCGCATCGCGGCATTTGATATTTTTAAGGCCAAGGAAGGGCCTTAGATGCCTAATAAAACGCGGGAATCGATGGCGGTACATGCTGCGGCGTCGGCGTAAGCACGAGTGGCGCAAAAAGTTATCAGCGCGTGAGGACGCCACCATATGATGTCGTCATCACGTCGTAGGTCGCCGAAATGTGTGACGTCACTTTGACGTCGCATGTAGCGAAGTCAAATTGCTGACGTCAGGACGTGACACCGTCGCATGGTCAATGGTAGCGATCCTGGCGGCAGAGGAAAAGCGCCCTGTAGAAACCTTTGGAAGCGAAGCGCGAGAGGATGAGGAAAGGTGAGCGACTGTTTTCGTCTTTGGGTCGTCTTATGCGAATGCATGACGGACCCTCTGAGTTTTGCTTTGCTTTTCTTTCTTTTTTACTGAATAGCACCTGCGTTCTAGCGTTTATCTTTAGTTTTTCGTAACCGATTCCCGTCGGGATGGTGCGGTATACCTTCTGCACACTTCCGCCTCAGTTGCGTACTTGCACGAAATAAAAGAACAATCTGGCGCCATAGTGGATGGCTCCGGAAATTTCGACCATCTGGTGTCCTCCTACGTGCTGCTGACATCGCTCTGTACTGGGGCCTCTCTCTGGCCTTTCGCCTCCATCGGAAATGCAGCCGGGATTCGACCCCGCGACCTGCGGGTCAGCGGCCGAGTACCTTAGCCACTAGACCGCCGCGGTGGACTGACTTACACGAAAGACTGGCGCTCTGTCCCGTGTGCCCAGTGGAAACCGCGCCGGCTTCAGCGTGTGTGACCTCCGCGGGAAGCGACCGCGCTTTTCTCCGCGTGGTCGTGCGGCACGACTCGCCTTTGTTGTGTACCTAACGTCAGCGCACTCCTTCCTGTTAGCCGCCGTAGCTGGTTGTTTTGCACGTTAGCAGAGCCCCTTGTGTCAAAGAAAGGCACGCAACTAAAGCCCCGGTTGCATATCGAGCAGTTGGCGCGTACTCTTAGTCACTGCCCACTCTCGTGCGTAAAAAAAAAAAAAAGAAAAAAAAACGTATACGCGTAGCACTCGCTGTTCTCGAGTTGCAGTGCTTTTCGCCGGCGTGCATTTAGGTTTTCCCGAGTGCTTTACAGATGGATATGTTAAGGTCCCAAAACCACCATATGGTCATGAGAGACGCAGTAGTGGAGAGCTCCGAAAATTTCGACCGCCTAAGGTTCTTTAACGTGCGCCCAAATCTGAGCACACGAGCCTGCTGCATTTCCGCCTCCATCGAAAACGCAGCCGGGATTCTAGTCAGCAGCCGAGTATCTTAGCCACTAGACCACAGTGGTGGGGCTTGTTTACGCAACTGTAAATGTTTGCACGTGGAAATGGGTTGGTGCAAACGAAGGGAATTCGCTTCATACATCTGTGGTAATTTTTTTGTCCATATTCGAGAATCAACATATTTGCACGGCGCAAGACTACGAGTATATAGTTACGACGTAACTAGAGAAGGGACAAGGACAGAAAGAGCGCTGACTTCAACTGAAATTTTATTAGCGAAAACACTGGAAATATATACTCGTGACACAACTTGGCGTTTTCGCTAATAAAATTTCAGTTAAAGTCAGCGCTCTTTCTGTCCTTGTCCCTTCTCTAGTTACGTCGTAACTATATACTCGTAGTCTTGCGCCGTGCAAATATGTTGATTCCCAATCACCAACTAGCCAAAGCATCTGTCTTACCATATTCGAGCACACACTAAGTGGCAGATAGCCGGTAACACTATGTTATCCATTTGCGAAGGAAGCATGCATAGATAAATTGTGAAGAAGTGTGAAAAGAGAGTTTTACTTCAATACACGCTACCGAAAGACGCATGTTCACGCTGCCTTTGAGTCTGGTTAAACGAAAAGTCGCGCCCACTGTTTGTCTGTTTTAATCTGAACAGACAAACGGGTGCTCTCGAGGGCAGGAGAGCAGGTTTAAAAGTCCCCTAAACAACCTCTGATATACGGACGAGCCCGTTGTTCTCTACCGGTGTTTCCAGCCTTTGCGGCATGATTCGTCGCGGCAGCATCACGTGATATTAGGAACAAGTATACGCGCTCGCGATTGTTACAATATACGAGATGTATCTGTTGTGAATAAACCCTGCTTTGCTGTGCAGTCGCATTCCCTGTCTGCCATGTCCTGCCTGACTATCGTGTGCGATAAGTTTATCTCGCTTGGTTTTCTGCGTTTCTCATTGTGCAGGCATGCAGCGTGCAGACAAAACGCGCGAAATCCTGACTGGCTGAGCACGTGTAGTGCTAACATTTCACGTGTTTTATGAATAAATAACTGGCGAGGTGGGGACATCGTTTGTAGGAAGTCTAGTGAAGGCGAGAAAAAGAAAAAGCTTCTGTCTCGCCTTTTAATTCGGTGTTCTCTAGGGGTCTTTTAAGACCCATCTCGGTGCGTTTCTCAAGTTGTCGGGCCTTGACTCTCTGAATGTCGACACGACAGATGCTTGCGAGATGGAAACGAAAGGAGTAGCTATCGTGACCGATTCCCAAAACACCTCACTTAACTCTGTACAACCAGATGGGCTACGGGGATGTGCTTTCTATCACGTTTTCGCGCACCGTGGTGGAGCGTGTTGCTCGGCTGCTGACGCAAGTGTCGCGGGTCCGATGCCCGCCACGGCGCTCATATCTCAATGGAGGCAAAACGGTAGAGGCTAAACAATAGAGGCCGTAGTATCGTGTGATATGTGAGTGCTTGTTAAAGAACGTCGGATAGCCGCCCCTCGCACCGAGCATTCGACTCATACGGCGTCTCTCAATCGTATCGCGATTTTGCGATGCAAAACCTCTCGCTCGCTGGATTTCGTGCCGACCGGTTGTGCCCCCGTCATCTCCGACGACAGCGCAGCTCTGGCCGCCCTACGCCATCTCCTGACGTCGACAAGAGCTCTCGCTGAGTGGTGTTCAGTGTGCTTGCCGTTTAGTTTTTCTTTACTTTGTGTGTGTGTGTGTGTTATTTGTGGCCAAAACATGTCAGTAGGCAAGTACCAACTAGGCCAACAATCAGTATTGGTGCTTCAATAATTTTAAGGCCCGTGACAGAACCACACGTGAAATTATTGAAGCTTTTGAAATAGACAAAATGAAAGAAAAATGTGTGAGTGTGGCTTCCATAGCATTATCATCTAAAGAAAAGAAGTATCTAGAATCTTCACTTTGACGGGCTAGTGTAGATTGTCGCTATCGGTGATGACACGTGCATGGGCTGTGCTGTATTCTTGACGTGACATTATCCAGGTTTTATCGGTCTACTGTTATATAAACAGCGTGTGTGATCGCAAATAAAACATTTGTTGCAAGTTAGCGCTGTGTGTGTGTGCATCTCTCCTTTGTGTGTGTCCTTGTCGTGGTGCGCTATACCAGTGAAAAAAATGAATCTCAACCAACTAGCCCGGCAACGTGCCTTAGCAAAGTTCGTTTCTTTTTCACTTTTTTTTTTGCCGTCGCGCGTGTTTATATTCGGTGGGCAACTCTACAACATTGTGTACACGCTAGTCCACCGATCAGTGTGCGATGATCGATTCGCACGGAGTCTATCGCTTATCGAGGATCGCTCCAGGTAGAATACTCTTGTGCGGGTAGCGGTGTGAAATGCAGGTCTACGTCCCTGCCCATCGTCAGCCTTATGCGGCTATCGTTTTTGCTGCTGAGATCATGTCGCAAGTTATAACTTGAGCGATGTTTCTTTTTCTTTTCTTTTTTTTTATCTTTCTCATACGTAGGTACACGCGGAAAGGCTGCACTCTGGTGAAATGTCGCTGATTTGACCATGCAACCCCTTCCGATTGTACCTGTATGCTGTATCTCGAAAACTATTCTAGAGATCGACAGCCGGAAACACAGGAACACTTGGCAGGACAGTTAAAACGGTTACTCACAATTGAAAGATGTGTATGATTTATTTTTATTTAACCGGAAGCTGATATCATTTTTATTTAACCGGAAGCTGATATAAATGAAAGGGCAAAAGGAGGCAGGACGCCTGCCTATCTAGAACAATAATTACAGCGATCTAAGGCAAATACTAAACAAAACAAAAATATTAAACAAAACAAAAACTGGTTAAGCGTACTTTTAACAAAAGCGAAGTTTCATAGAACATGGCATGAAATAAACTTTTCGAATTCACTCAAGATGACGAATCACGATTGCATCTGCTATAGTTGATATTTCGGCCGCATCATGCCTGCTGGTATTATACCGACTCCAGAGCCCATCCTTATTTTCCGGTCTCGCCAATCTAAACTTGTAAATGTAGTAATCATATAGACTAGTTTGGGACCTGAATTCACAAAACGCATCGCAACACTCGATGGAATAGCATGAGCTTCCACAACAAGGTCGACAAGCTGGCTATTTTCATAATATCGTAAGATATGTGTATGCAATTAAAGTTCTTGTTGGGCTAGTTTGTGCTGTATCCCAGACGTCTTAATTGTGCATGTATGTTTCTGCCAAGATATGAACAATCGGAGCACGCGCAAAGTTCGTAATAAGGGAAAAAAGTACTATCGTTTCACGCATTCATAGAACAATGCGCGAATTAAAACACGTGGCTAATAGAGGTTCAAGGCGGATGTCCTCTTTACAGTAAATAAGCTTCACACACTTTGCTTGCGTATGTGCAGAAAGCCGTGGCATTGTACCATTGAGCACAGAAATAATCGTTCTCGTTGTGCAAGGGACGTATACATGATCCCATTCAGTTGTGAAAGTACATGCACGTAAGCCGATCTCGGCGCTGCATCAACGTGCGTCTATATATATGTGAACACCAGGCAGTAGTCATGTCTAGTTGCACATCCAGACTGTCGGTATATAGCGTCTGTTTTCACGGAAATTTTAATTATCTTCGCGAGCAACAGCGAGCTAATAACCAGGGAATTGATCAATGCTTATGGCGCATAAGGAATAGATGATGCCTCAGCCACCCTTTGATCTTGCTGCGTGACGAGGAATTTATTCTTTATTTTTTTCCAAGTTTGTTGTTTTTTTTTCTAGTAATAGTATGTGGTGTTTAACGTGCCGAAACCACCATGTGATTATGAGATTTGTTTCTTTTCTACGTTGAGAATTGATTGATGGCTGTACTCATTGTTCTAGACATACATGCGAGGTCCCCGCTGTCTTGTGCATTTATATGTGGGCTTCCTTTTTAATGCATCTTTCATGTGTGAGTCAGTGTCTTTGTCCTGCCATTTCCCTGCATGTGTTTTTAGTCGACGTGCGTTATAAAATAGCCTGACGTTGCCGTCGCCCCGCCTTTGGAGCCCATCACGATATTAGTCATCACAAAGCTGGCTTGCCACACAGTGCATTATTTGTTTACCGAGCCGTATAGGTTTCAACTTACGTGTGCAGCGCTTCGCTACCGGGGCTGTGCGCGACAGCCAAGCTTTTTTTAACGGTTATCTTAGTGCGATTGCGCACGCTTTCGACGTTTTTTTTTTTTTCAGATCTGATCATCGTCGTATTACATGCGTTTTTTGTTCTTTTTATTATTCTTCGCGGCGTATACAACCAGCGCGCACCTAGTAAGCAGCTTGACGAGCGTTTGCTGTAACGTGGTCCTTCTGCTGTATACTGAAACGAGTGGTTCTCCCGGGGCTGCGTTCGGATTAGTGCGATTAGAAACCTGGATTATCGTCTGATGTTGTCGCTTGGCGTCACTATGGAAGCACCAAAGGGGGTCAAAATAAGGCGCCCCTGAATCGCGGATTTGATTGATTGATATGTGGGGTTTAACGTCCCAAAACCACTCTATGATTATGAGAGACGCCGTAGTGGAGGGCTCCGGAAATTTATACCACCTGGGGTTCTTTAACGTGCACCCAAATCTGAGCACACGGGCCTACAACATTTCCGCCTCCATCGGAAATGCAGCCGCCGCAGCCGGGATTCGAACCCGCGCCCTGCGGGTCAGCAGCCGAGTACCTTAGCCACTAGACCACCGCGGCGGGGCCCTGAATCGCGGAGGTTTCTTTTCCAGCTATGGACAGGCTGGACGTTTGGAACGCTGGTGCTTGCTTGTCCGTGAACGTTAACATCGCGCCAGTTCGTCTGTCCGAGCCGGCGAAGCGATAGCGAGATGCCAGAAACGAGGATCTACGCAGGAGAGAACCGGAGGCGAAGTGCCAGTCGAATGCGAGGTAACGTTACCTCAGACGCATGCCGAGCGCCAACAACAAAGACGGGCGAACCGGCAACTTTGACTCGGACAAACCAAGCGTCGACAGAGGCAGGACAATCCTCACCTCTGCTACGCAGTTTGTGCAGTTTTCATTGTGTTCGTGTGTATTATAAACCTTTATGGTGTTGCACTATTTGGGTGTTAAAGCGAAGCTCTTGGGCGTCCGTTCGTGCATTGCAAGGTCGCCGTTGTTGGCAGTCGTAGGCTTATCCGGTAGAGCGAATGAGGAAGACGGAGAGCGAACGCTGGGTCGTCGGTATACGACAAGCCTACAGCGAACTAGAGTGTACACAAGCCGCTGGCCCCTACGTCACTCGAGTTTGCTCCTCGGTCGGAGCTCGTGCCCATGCAGGGCTGGCACTCGCATTGCGGCATGGATACGCTTGTCGTCGCAGTGCTGTAGGTGTCTCGCTTGCTTCGCGACACTTGCAATGCACCGAGTGGTGTGCGTAGCACTGGCAGCTTCCGCGGCAATATTACGTTGCTGTAAAACTGCACATAGCCGCAACTTCAAAACACAGTTTGCCTTGTCCCCCCCAACACGAAGCTGCGAGCAGAATTCGCATGAGGCAGCATTATCGCGGCCGCTGAATCGAAGCGCACAATCCAGTGGCCGTGGTATTATAATCGTCGGTGAATTATTATTTTATATTTCTTTCGTTCGCGTCGTCGAGTGGGTTCTCTGTTCTGGGCCTCCTGTGCCATGCGCGCCTTTCCCGCTGTTTAATCCGCTGTAGTCCGCGTGTTTGCTGCTTCGGCCGGTCTGTATATAGTTGAAAGGGTCGACCGGAAAGGACGGCCAAGCCGAATTCCGGTGCGTCCGACCGTGCGCGCTTGGGACGCATCTCGGGGAGGGAGTCTGACCATGCACCCCCCATCTGTTGCGGCACGCTTGCCTTGGCAGGCGTTGCATGGTATCTGAATATCTATGCCTCGTATAGCAGTGGTCGAATGTGTCTTTACTGAGGAAGGGTACCGCGTTTCAGTTCTGTGCGTATAGCATACTGGAAACGGTCGGCAGCAGTTAACAAGAGCTGTAGGGATGGACATTGGTGCGAGCACACATTGCACAGCTGTACTCGAAACGTTTCTTTCTTTTTTAGGGGCGAAGCTCCTTAGGGCGTGGGCTGTGCGTCCCCTGTAGCCTGCATGTAGCCACCTCTAGTTTAGTTCTTGCAGTGTTCACTAGATGGCGGTACCGTCTCCTGCATGTAGCCACCTCTCGTTTAGTTCTTGTGTTTACTAGATGGTGGTACTTGTAGCTGATGATGAAAAGATGCAAGATGTTATAAACTAGAAAGCGGTACTTGTAGTTGATGAAAGACGCGAGATCTTATAAAATAGGAATGATGTCACACATGGCGCGTGTCATTGGTTGAAGGCAACCGTTCGATTTAGTGCGGCGACGTACGCTAGGGGGAGCGATGTAATAAAATCGAGTGGGCAAAATGTACAGAGGATTCATGGTTTACCAGGTTTACCTCCGGAGCTTCGCCCACTCATCATCATTCACTTCGTGGATATGGCGGATTTTTTTTTTTTTTTTTGATGGGCACCGTGGTTTCCAAATGCGAGCGTACCGCCAAAGTGACGGAAGTAGCAACCAAAACGAGGATTTCGTAGCTATTCACTAAATACACTGGATAAGGTTTAATGTTACGTTCATCAAACCTAGAGCGAGCGAATAAACAGCCGCAGGCGTGCACTTGTTTTCATGGGTCAGGGTGCACCGAGGACACCGGCGGTCACTAAGAGATGCCGCTGCAGATCCAGGTCACCCTAATCACATTTCATCTTTCGACAAATGTCACGATCCTTGGATATCATTGAAATGAGGCAGCTTTATTAATGAGAAAGCTTAGACGGCGTATGCGGGCTTTCCCCAAGCGGGAATCGAACTACTGGCTGTTGTAAAGCCAGGGCTTTACTTCCCATTTCGGTGGCATCGCATCCGCATTTATTCATCTTAGCCATCTAAGACGGCTTATCAAACGTTAAAATAGACCGTTGACGTCCCGCAGTGTCTGCAGGAATGATAAAAAAAATGATTATAGATGCCCTCTACACCTGGCGTCTATATAGCCAAGTGTCCTTCAGGACCCCTTTTTGGGTAATAAAGTTTCACCACCACCATCTCTTGCTGACGCCATCTTATGACGTCGTGATAACGTGACGTCACATGTTGACGTCACCACTTCACACTGTCGCTTGGCTAAAGGTGGGCCAATCGGGAAGGCAGTGCAAAACCAAGCGAGGTGCCGGAAGACAAGTACAGAACTAAGTTAGGCGCATACAGAAAACCTTCGGAGTGTGTGTGTGGGGGGCGGGGGGGGTGGGCAATACATCGTTTAAGAAGGATATTGCCATACTCCTTGCTCGATTTTCGTTATCGCCCCATTACACGTGTTATAAGTGCTGCTTTGCGCAAACCGCACCGATTGACTAAGAACGATCGAAATAATCTTAGCTCCTTGCGGTGCAATTACGCTCACAGTGTGGACAACACAGATTGTTCTGGAACTTACGGGGCCGTCAGTGATAACGCTAAAATATTCGAGGGCACACGTATGAATGCCGACGCGCATCAGAGCTTATCAGTTGATCGACGGCAGGTGCTCTGTTCGCCACTATCAGTTGTAATGTGCATCGCAGTAATCCGACTTTCCGTTCACCAACCGTTCGCCCAAAGGAACAGTTTCATTTTCCAAAATCCGTCTCTGCCTTCGTCAGCGTCACGAACCCGTGACAATATGTGCATGGCGTGGGTCTTCCAGTCGTTTTAGGTGAGTGCATGTAAGAAACCGCGGGAGCTTTTTCGAACCAGCCCTTCGTCGCGTAACACTTTGACACTGAGGGTGTCGTCGGACTCCACGGGATGCAAAGCGCGATGGCCTCCCCTGCCTATACTATCTCGAGATAGGCGCTTCGTTCACATGGCAAATGTTTCGAGTGTAGTTTGGTCAAGTGTTTGTTTTGAGAGGAAGCTAACGGTTCCGCGTCATGTTACAGTCTCTCGCGATAGGAAGGTTATTGCGCGACTGTCGACTCACCTAACTTCCGAGGGGCCTAGTGGCACGTTTCGGAATATTGAAAATCGAGATTGCGCATTATTCTCTTTTTTTTTTTTGGTCGGCTGTTCCATGCTACACAATCGCCGCCTATAGAGGACGCGCTCTACATCCTTTCTCTCTATTTTGAGCCTTCAATTCGTTGCGATCAAGTACGTATTCTTTGTGGGCTCTTACCTCTGCGGGTAAACTTGCTGAAAAAGATTTGTTAAACATTCTGCTTGGCACGGCTTCGTTTAGACAGCTTCCTCAGACGCTATAGGGATCGCAGCTTAAAGCACACCAATTAGAATGAGTGAAACTTGCGTGATACCGCCCTCTCCTCGGAGATTTTTTTTTTTTTTTTTTTGATGTGGCGCTGCGATAGTCCTTAGTAGACACAAGCGAGATGACCTTCAAATCGCGCTCGACTGCACGTAAGCTCTTGCGTTTTCTGAACGCGGTGTATAGTGACCGCATGCTGCTTCCGCACAACATGTTGACCGCACTGCATTAGTGTTCTTTGTCATCGCTTCTTTCCCGCGCATGGAACATGTCGTGCATCGTTTCGAACTGGGCAGGCCAACCTTTGCCCTGAAAGCAACAAAGCTCTGCCTTGACCGCTAGCGGCGCTTATACAACGCACTTCTCGACAGTGGAGTCCATCGGGCGTTCTCTTCTCGGAGAAACATCAGTGCGGCGACATTCTTCCATACGAAATAACTGAAGTTTTCTTCGGCTCTCGTAACAATACGTTTACAACTTTTAAGTTCAGCTAGGGCAAACACCGTACCGCACGCAAACGGGAGGGGGGGGGGGGGGGGGCTTATCTCTGACCAATGGTATCCCGGACGTATACGTTGCCGGTCTCGAACGACGGACACACGAAAAAGTCATTGTGAGATCGCTCGCCGATGTTCCGCTGCTTCGCGGCTCTATACGTCCCGACCGCCGCGGCCATTGCCACGCTGCCCGCCCCGAAAGCAAAGAGCAGAACGGAAGAGGGGGTGCCCTAATCGAGCGAGTTTTGTGGGCGCACACTGCGGGGCACGGCGAGCCGCCCCAAACGATGCGTTGCCGCAGCACTTTCGCCGTCGCCTTGCTATGCTATAGCCTGGGTGTAAGAAACTTCGGTGGGAAAGCAGCCTTCGTGGCAGGGGATGGAATCGACCCACGCTTGAGTTTACGAACGCTGCCAGCCCAGTTACTATAGGCCCTATGTGCACTGGTGGCCATTTTGGGTAGTAAGCACGAACCGGACGTTAGTGTTACGATAATGATAATTCTTCCGGTCCCAAAGCCAGGATATGATTATGAGATATGCCCTAGTGGAAGGCACCGAAATTTCCCACCACCTGAGGCTTTTTGAAGAGTCTGAAACCACCCTCGTAAGTTCTCTCCCGGCTTTTTCTAATCTTTGCGGCACAATCCGTGACCCCCAGCTGTTTGTTCACGAGGCGTCGGGATTAAATAGGCTCTTGATTTGTCGATATATACGACAAATATCTGTTGTCAATCGTCGCCCACCGTGACATGCTCGTTCAATATTGTCTCGCTTGCCCCGTCGCGGTGGTATAGTGGCTAAGGTACTCGGCTGCTGACCCGCAGGTAGCGGGATCGAATCCCGGCTGGGGCGGCTGCATTTCCGGTGGAGGCGGAAATGTTGTAGGCCCGTGTGCTCAGATTTGGGTGCACGTTAAAGATCCCAGGTGGTCGAAATTTCCGGAGCCCTCCACTACGGCGTCTCTCATAATCATATAGTGGTTTTGGGACGTAGAACCCCACCAATCAATCAATGAATCAATATTGTTTCGCTTGACTATAGTGCGCGATGAACTGACTTCACTTCGTTTTCTGCGTGACTTCGCAAGTGTTGACAACAGCGTGTAGTCGAAAAGAGCAAAACCCAGACTGGCTCGATGCTTAGTTTTAATATTTTCACGTGTTTTCTTAAAACATAAAGTAACGTTCTGATAATCTCGACAGAAGCAGCTTATCTATCGGCTTGTGGATCTCAGCGCGCCGGGTGTTTATCGTCCCAGTGACCCGGGCGAGGCGTGGGTCCGTCGAAAGGGGCATCTTTAATTAAGATCGAAGATGGCATTCGGGGTCGCGAAATACGGTCTCGGAGGAGAGATGCGGAACAGCCGTATTCATATAGGGCTGCATATGTAAAATATGCATGCACCATTCATTGAGCAATCGTGTAACTTTCTTGCAGCTTATCACTTGTGTTATTATAGAGAAGAAGTTGTACCGATGTAATTTGCGGTGGTAACACGCGCCCGCTGCAGGCCCGCGATGACAATGATGACGGGGAAAGCTGTCGGTAATACGAGAATCGCGGAGGCTTATGATCGGGAGCGTCGAACCTTATGGTACGGTCACTCGCGACATGAAGGTTATATCGCGCTAGCGTCGACCTGCCTAACGGCCCAAGGGCATAGTAGCACGTCTTGGTAATGTAACAATCAAGATTGCGCATTCTTCTCTCCCTTGTTGGCTGTTCCATGCTGAAACAATCGAACTGTCTTTCTATTTTGAGCCTTCCATTCGTGTAGTGTATTCTTCGTGGGCTGTTTATCTCCACAGGTGGCGAAAGAGCCCGGAAAGATTGGCTAAAGCTTGTGTATGGCACTGCTTTGTTTAATCGGCTTCCTAACAAAGAAGTGATCGCAGCCTAATAACAGCACAAAGAGTGAGTAAATGCTTGCGTGATACCACCCTCTCCTCAAAAGAGTATTCTGGGACGTGTCGCTGTTGCAGTTCTTGGTCGACGCTCGCGCGGTAACCTCGATTTCTCGCGCGACTGCACATTCGGTTGGTCGCTCCAGAGCGTTCTCGGGACGCTCCTACCGTCCGGCTGATCGAAATCGAGTGCTCCGAGTACGTTCGGCTGGTTCTTTCAGAGCACCATCACGCTCCAGCTCGGAGTGCTCCGAGGCGCTCTCATGGACTTCGGAGCGCGACACGTCCCTCCGGCCGGCACCTCGTCTTCTCTGCAACAGAATATGCAGTGACGTGCATCTTATTCCGGTCGCCGGGTGCTCTGCGAGCGGCTGCACGTTCGGCTCGAACACGCGTTCTCGGGCTCGGATCAAGAGCGGACACATTGTTGTTGCAGTCTGAGCTGGAAGCGTGGTGACGGCCAATCGAATGTACGATTATTTTTGATCCGCTGAGGAGGGCAACACAGCCATACGCACTGCAGCCCTTCCAATTGTTGTTGGCTGTTGTTATCAGAGAAAATCAACGGCCAGATTCGGTGTCTTATGGTCGCCCCAGAAACATGTCTTGTTGCCGCTTTGATTTTATAGGTCTGCTGATTCTGGAGCCATGTCGACTTGATATTTAGGCGGATTCATGAATGCTTATAGAAAAAAAAAGCTGCAGGCTGTTCGCCGCGGTAGAGTAGCTGTGATGCTCAGCTGCTGGCCCGAAGGTCGCGGATTTGATCCCGACCGCGGCTGTCACATTTGAATGGGGGCGAAGTGGTAGAGGCCCATGTACTGTGCACCAGTGCACATTAAGAAAATAAAAAACTGATGGTTGAATTTTTCCGGAGCACCACTACAGTGTCCCTCCTAATCGCATTGTAAATTTGGGGCGTAAAACCACAGATATTATTTTAATCAGGAAGCCGCAAGCTTAATCTGGGGAAACAGTGAAACAGCTACGCGGCACGAGTTAGCTGGAGGTTGGCAGCCGTGGTGCGCTATGATGACAAAACAGCTTTTATAATCCAGCGAAATCGATTCGTACTGACCACTGCCCTGGCTTATGGCATCGGCTGTGGGCCTTTGGGCCGTGAAAAAAAAAAAAACTGGTCTCGAGTGGCATACGAATTCGAACCCAATATACGTGCGAATTTCACTGCTGATTTTTTTTTTAGTGAAACGGTCGGTTGCACACCTAATCTCATGTCCACGACATTGCATTCCGCACATCAACCAGAGACTTCAACGGCCCCTACACTACCCCGAGTACCAAAGATGAGGCAGTGGTTTCGTCTTTCCCTTCGTTATCCTTCCTACATGCGCTGTCTCCTCCTCTCCACTTATATATTGAAACGTGTGGGCAATGTCACAAAACGTGTGGACAATGTCGGCAATAAGCGTTAGGCCTACCAGGATCTCGCGTTTTTTTTTTTTTGGTATTTAGTGACGTTATCACCCCGTTACGTCATAAAACGAAGCGAAATCGTGTGATTGCTTACGACATTCATTCTAGACAACACAGCGCGGGACTGCGACTGCATGGCAAACCGTGGTAGGAGTCATATGGCGAATCGGTTGCGCGGAATCCCGCGAGGGGGCGGGAGGGAGACTAACCTTGTATTCTCAGGCGTTGGTCCCGGGTTCGATCCCCAGAAATAGGACGAATTTTACGGCTGCCGAGAAGCTTCTTCCTGAGAAACACGAATTCCGGGAAACTGGAAACACATTGAGTGAGAAAGTTCCCCTCTCACTTTTTTTTGCTAACTTGTATACTTCTTAAAGTTACGGACAAGTACAAAGTTCCGCTTATGACACCCTATCGTATCACGCATACGATAGCCTGAGAAAAGTGCTGACAATCCGCCTCGAAGACTCCTCGCATGTGTGTGTGAGCGCATTTTTCCATGTCTTTTTTTCGTTAAAGCTTGCTTTCCCGCATTGAAGGGACGTGTGAGGAGAAGACCGCTTAAGTGATTCCTTTTGCTTATACAAATGCGAATAAAAAATATTTAAAAAGAAATATTCCGTTCGCGAGATGGTTATGTGCTAATTTTCACGTCACGGGGAACACGTTAGGGGAGCGTGATTGACGCGCGTTAAGTGGAACAGGAGGACAGGGGAACACGAAAGCATCAAGAGACGATAAAAAGTCTTGGAACACGGGGTCAACGTTTCGAGAGAATCTTTCGTGTCATGTTGAATAGGTCTCGTTGGCGTTCGTGTACGCTTGACGTCATGAGCAGTCGACATAGACTCAGTGGCACTTGACAACGACAGCAGCAACAGTAAATTGATTTTGTTTATTTGATCGTCTTCATTTTAGTTTCGTCGTGCCTTACACACTGGTACGTGCCTCACGTCTTGCAGGTGGTTCGTCTTCAAATGGTGGCACGCAAAATGGAATAACGCGATGAAATAGAAACACGAGCACGACGCAACAATGTACTCCCGAGTATTTTATTGTAACAACGAATATAGGCATATGCCCAGTATAGAACGTAGTCGGGAGCGGACAAAGATTACCTAAATGGTGCGTTTCCACGAGGTCTGATTCTGCAAAGTCTTACGAGCTTTCGAGGAGGCGCTGAGGTGGCGACTTTCATTTGCGCCGTGCCGCAGCCCTGCATTCGTGTCCACGAGTTTTCACGCACTGTGTCGAGAACACGCCACTTCCGCGGCTTTCCTCAGAGCAATCCTCGACCTACTTAGCGACGTCAACGTCGGTGTGCTGCCTCCCAGTGCCATAACTAGGAGGGGTGGGGGGGAGCTGAGGGGGTTTTGACCCCTCCCCCGTAGTCTTTCCATGCTCTATCTTTTCGGGTGTTGCTAAAGTGTTTGCAGGCCTTCACATCGACCACCGCTTCCAAAAGCTATAGCCGTTCCACACATGAATGCCCCCCCTCCCCCCATCCCCCCGAAAAAGAATCCTGGGTACGGTCCTCCTGACTCCTGATTGATTTTGCTGGATTCGTTCAATTGCAAATTGTCGGGGAAAAACAAAACCAGTTATACCCTTAAATAAAAGCTTTGCAAAATGTGTCATGGATTACCTTGTGTTCAGTTAGTGCTTATCTATCTCATTTCTTTTGTGCCATTTTCTTTCGTTTATCTGCTGATTATTATTTTTTTTCGCGTGATAATACGTGATCTTGTTGCCTCATCTCATCTTGGGTCGTGTGATTTGTTTTCCTATTTCCTCTTTTCGGTTCTATGGTCTCCTGTGTTCTGCTTCTCTCCTGTTTTTCTACTCCCAACGCGGTGCGTCAAACTCCTGGCTCTTGCGCGTTTCTCCACCGCTTCTCGCTTCCGTCGAACTGCGTCCAACTCTCGACGCTGGCGTTTCGCTTTACCCTGGTGGTGGTGGTGCAAAACTTTGTGTAAATACCAAAAGGTGAAACAAGAATTTAAGAATTAAAAAGCAGCGTTGCGGGCGAACTGCCGGTCGTGGCGTCCGGGCCGTGTCTAGCCGCGACGTCCTCCGCCCAAGTTGCCAGCCGAAGTTTGAGATGCGGCCGGGTCGCTTGCTCGGACAGACGAATTTAACCCTTCCGCAGCGGTGACGTTCCAAACGTGCGGCCCGCTCGGCTTATGTGTATCGAACGCGGGACTCGAGACGACGGGGCGATCTTTCGAACCGCTCCGCAGTTAACAATGGCGACTATTAATAATCTGCTTCGCGGCCGCTCACGGAAGGTATTCATACCCTCTGATTGACATCAAAACAGACGCACTCGTTGCGGCGTCTCGGCTATTCATGCGCGCCGCGCCTTCTTCGGAAGAATCGCAGCCTCTGACAGCGGCAGCTGTGGACGAGTTTTGTCCGCAATCTCTCGGGCGCTCAACGTTTGTAGGACGTGCGTGAGCGGAGCCCGTCTCTTTTGACGACGCAAGTGTTTCGCGCGAGACAAGCTGCTGCTGCAGCTTGGCGCAGCCGTTTTTCATCTCGGGACAAAAGAGCGGCGGCGGCAAAACGGAGGGAAAAACGGGCCTGGCCTATGCAGATGAGTCATTTCTCTGGAGCACAGAAACGGCGGCGTCCTGTGTGCTGCCTCCCAGTGCCATAACTAGGAGGGGTGGGGAGGAGCTGAGGGGGTTTTGACCCCTCTCCCGTAGTCTTTTCATGCTCTATCTTTTCGGGTGATGCTAAAGTATTTGCAGGCCTTCACATCGACCACCGGTTCCAAAAGCTATAGCCGTTCCACACATGAATGCCCCCCCCCCCCCCATCGCCCCGAAAAAGAATCCTGGGTACGGTCCTCCTGACTCCCGATTGATTTTGCTAGATTCGTTCAATTGCGAATTCGCGGGGAAAATAAAGACATTTTATACCCTTAAATAAAAGCTTTACAAACTATGTCATGGATTACCTTGTGTTAAGTTAGTGCTTATCTATCTCATTTCTTTTCTTTTGTGCCATTTTCTTTCGTTTATCTGCTGATTATTATTTTTTTTCGCGTGATAATACGTGATCTTGTTGTCTCATCTCATCTTGCTGTCTGTTCTTGGGGTCGTGTGATTTGTTTTGCTATTTCCTCTTTTCGGTTCTATGGTCTCCTGTGTTCTGCTTCTCTCCTGTTTTTCTACTCCCAACGCGGTGCGCCAAATTTCCTGGTGCTTGCGCGTTTCTCCACCGCCAGTTCTCGCTTCCGTCGAACTGCGCCCAACTCTCGACGCTGGCGTTTCGCTTTACCCTAGTGGTGGTGGTGGCGAAAAACTTTGTGTAAATACCAAAAGGTGAAACAAAATTTAAGAATTAAAAAAGCAGCGTTGCGGGCGGGCTGCCGGTCGTGGCGTCCAGGCCGTGTCTAGCCGCGACGTCCTCCGCCCAAGTTGCCAGCCGAAGTTTGAGATGCGGCTGGTGTTACGGATGGGAAGGAAGGTCGCTGATGGCATCCCACTGCTGCCAACCAGTTGTTGCGCGTCGCGGCGACCGCAGTCTGCGGGTAGCGGGGCCGATCGCCGTCGCTTCGTCGTGCCAAGGACTAGGGGAGAGCTTTGAGCGAACTTAACGGATTTATTTACATCTTTACAGTGAGTTGTCGAGATGACAGAAGAGAAGAGAAGAACTAGTGGTTTCACAAACCACGAGCGTGGTGGTTGAACTTTTTGGCACTAATCCGGCGTGGCGAATGACCCGCTGGGTCAAGGCATAGCTTGATCGCTACACCGGGTCGCTGGCTCGGACAGACGAATTTGCCCTTCCGCAGCGGTGACGTTCCAAACGTGCGGCCCGCTCGGCTTATGGTGTATCGAACGTGGGACTCGAGACGACGGGGCGATCTTTCGAACCGCTCCACACTTAACAATGGCGACTATTAATAATCTGCTTCGCGGCCGCTCACGGAAGGTATTCATACCCTCTAATTGACATCAAAACAGGCGCACTCGTTGCGGCGTCTCGGCTATTCATGCGCGCCGCGCCTTCTTCGGAAGAATCGCAGCCTCTGACAGCGGCAGCTGTGGACGACGAGAAGTTTTTGTCCGCAATCTTTCTCGGGCGCTCAACGTTTGTACGACGTGCGTGAGCGGAGCCCGTCTCTTTTGACGACGCAAGTGTTTCGAGCGAGACAAGCTGCTGCTGCAGCTTGGCGCAGCCGTTTTTCATCTCGGGACAAAAGAGCGGCGGCGGCAAAACGGAGGGAAAAACGGGCCTGGCCTATGCAGATGAGTCATTTCGCTGGAGCACAGAAACGGCGGCGTCCTGTGTGCCGCCGGCGTCCGCGCCCTAGGGCCACGTAGTAGACTCGCGCCCGCTGCAGGGGTGCAAGAGTGAGACTTTTTTTTTTCTCGCGCGCGGCTGTAGGCCGGGTGTCGCGATGTGGTCGTCGGATTCGCTTCTCCAGCGGTGCCTCGACGCCATGCTCAGGGGAGACCCCGTGCTCAGCAGCTGTGCCTCCTTTTGCTCCATCTGTGTCTGGGTGGGTAACCTGTACCTTCAGTATAAATAATGATCCATCCGTATCCGGGCGGGTGAACTGTACTCTAGGTCTAGATTGTCGACGACGACGATGATGGTGATGATAAACACTGTCTGTGAGTGGGTAATCCAGCTGCACCCAGAGTCCAGGCTGATAGTGATGATCATCTGGGCCGGTAATGTTTTCCTTAAGTGTAGACTGATGATGATGATGATAAACTATAGATCTGTGTCTGGGCGGGTAATGTCTACTTTTATCTAGAGCGATGAGGATTATAATCATCCATCTGAATGGATAATTTGTACCGTGACTGTAGACCGATGATGATTCATTGATCTGTATCTGGGCGAGTAACTGCACCTTGAGTCCAGAGTCGGATGATGGGAATTATGATGATGATGATGAGCATCATCATCATCATCTAGACCATCACCACCAAAACCGGCATGAGAGAAGTGAAGCGAAAAAAAGACCATGTGACGTCTAGTGGTATCGATCCGAAAAGTGCTTCATGTAACAAGAACGAAGTATAAACAAAATGTTGACCGCAACTGATTGAAATAAACGACATGTGGTTTGCTGCCATGTGGCGCTCGTTATCGCGTTTCAATTATTCTTAATTAGCTAATTCATTAGCGTCAGTTGTGCAGAATTTTTAATTTTCCGTTTGGAACCAAGCGCTCTTACCGTACTAAATGTATGTTCTTCTGTGCATTTTTATGTGCGTGTGTGTATTATGCACATTCGAATAATGAAAAAAAGGGGGAGAGGTTGTTTAACCCACCTTCCCCTGGCTACGTCAATGTCCATCAACACTTCAGGGCCCTGTAAGTGCGTGGGTGAGCGTCGCTGCATTGGCTGTCGATGTGACCAAACAACTTTCTTGCTGCCTGTAGGCTATATCGCGCGGCGTAGAAACTTAACCGCATGCACTCGGGCAAGTCGTACAAGCGGTGCTTGTAGGCATTTTAACATTCGCTCATGTTCTTGCGATGTAGTGTGTTTGGGAAGGTTCGGATGATTTCATAATTATCGTGCAATTTCGTTCCGGTTTCTTCGCTACGCCTGCTTTGCGATTATTGCGTCTATGGCTGCTGCCCGCACGTAGCCTGCGGGCAGCGGCGTTAACAGCTCTTTTTTTTTTTCTTGGTAGAGGGGTGAGGGAACTGTTCTGGTGGATCGTATTGCGCTTGGTATTCTGGAATAAATATTGATTCAGGGATGACCGAGGGCCTGATATTCCCTTCCCATTTTATTATTTTTTTTTCCGAGCATCAGTTCCTCATGATTTTCCACAAATGACAAGATGAAACGCGACACACCAGTGCTTGTGTGTCGTATTCGTTTTGTCCTTTGTAAAAAAAAAAATACTTTTTTTCTCAAACGACACTATCAACTGCCAACCAGTTTCTCATTTTCGGGCAGTTTTACTGGCACACGCCACCTGGTGCACTCCATGCAGCGTAAGAAGACAGCTTAGACGACGGCTGTGCGTGAACTGTCACTTTCGCTACACACTGTAGTGGGTGGCCATGACTGTTATCGTTATGAATGTAACCGAACCAGTCTATAACGTTGCATATATTTGTAAAAACAAAAATTAAGCATCCCCGTTTAGATAGTTTTTAGCAGTGCTCACGCTTGCACACAGTCTCGTTCATTATTTTCCGCCTAAAACGTGTTTTAGTATAAAATATTGTTAAATATGGCTTTAAATGTGACACTTTCTTAATGCGATATTTTTTTTACTTATTTCAGCTAGCTTAATTTGATTGATGTTCTTGCAATGCATGGATTGACAACTGCCATAAATGTATTATTTTTTCCTGGTAACAATCGATAGGGACCCATTAATGCTGATAACAATCCAGATAATAATCCTGATAGCAATCGATAAAGAAATTTTGGCGGTATCAAAAGTTTATTTTTGTGATTGTACATCTTGTGTCACATAGCCTTTCAGACTTTTTTTGTGGTTCGGGCTGTCGTGTGCAGATTCTTGTGAGAAGCTGTGCCTGCGAGTAATGTTTTTTTCATTCTCGCGCAGCACCTGAGTCGACAGGCGGCCAGCCTGCGGGAGGTGAACGAGTCTCGGCTCAAGATCTACGAGCAGCTGGAGCAAAATGTGGCCGAACTGGAGAAGAGCAACCAGCGGCTGCAGCAGGAGTCGCGGGCCGACAAGAAGCGCATACGGAGGTGTGTGTGCCCGCTACCGATGGCGCGGGTTCGATTCCCTGCCGTGGCGCGGCCGCATTTAGGTAGTGACGAGAAACGCCCCCGCGTGTGTGTGCTTGGACACGATGAAGAACCCCTGGTCGTCGAAATGGATTTGGAGTCTCTCGTTACAGCGCGCCTCATAATTACGTTGGGGTTCAAGATAGAAGCTCTTGAACCTTAGGTAGAACGTTGGTAGAACCTTAGGTAGAACCTTGAGGTAGAACGTTAGGTGTTTGCAAAAAAAAGAAAGAAAGAAAGAAAGCCATATCATATCCAACATCAGACATATCAATGACCAAGCAACAGCTTCGCACCATCTAGGCCTAACGTCGCCTGGCCGCGCATGCGCCGGGGCGCAGCCACCGCAAAGCCACGCGCACAGGTGGAGACAGTCCGCGCGGACTTTGCCCGTCGCGCGGACTTTGCCCGTCGTGGCGCGAGCGACGAAAGGTCCTCGCATCTACCCGAAGGGGCCACAGCCAGGTTCGCACGTCTGTCGCGGGAGTTTGGACATTCTTGCTCGGCCCGTGACAGGCGTAAACTCGACTCTACTCGCGTGCTAGCTCACGCTAAGGAAAGGCCTGGCATCAGCCAACATGGACACGTTAACCCTTCAGATCGAGCAGCTTCGTTGTTTCTTCAGCTTTGCATGGCCAGTGTAAACTTCTCCCCCAGCTCCCCTTTTTTTTTTAATATATATGAGGGATCATGCCATGCCTCGAAAGACCCCTCAATATGCTCGCGTTAATTCGGGTTGTACTTACGTTTCGTATAGGTTTCTCAGCTGTTCATCTCGGTTATGGATACGAATATGGTCGCAGTTGTATTGTGGACCTTTTGTGCGAATAAAACGGCCCTTCTGGACAAAGCACCTTTCCGCTACCTGATTTTTCCGCCATCTTTAAGGGAACACTAAAGAGAAAAACTATTTTTCTCACGTTAGTAAGTATCTTATTTCCATTTCCAAAATCAACCGCGTTTTCCGCAGGGAGCATGCTTGGTAAGCGGAAAATAACACACACACAAAAATAAAAACTCGAATGGTGACAACACATTGAAGTTCCCGCGCGAAACGCGTGAGGCCGGATATTTTACGGCTTACTATATCTTATGTCATCCATAATCACTAAAAGTTAAAGGGCACCTGTAACACTTTTGAGCATGACCAGAGCACACAGCTGATCGGTAGTAGAAGCTCCCGACAACACGCGAGCCAGATATTACTGCGCAGCACGCTGCCTGGAATTCACAATAAACTATCAAAGTGAGTTATAGTTGATTTGTGCTCTGGACAAATGACGGAAGAAGCTCAAAAATCACTCGTAGCAAGGCTCGTATTAGCCATTGGCTGATTTGAAGATGGCACACCCGATTGTTAAAGAGATCGCCGCGAGAGCCCGCGACTTGTCTACGTGTGCGCGCGTGATCGCACTGAGACGGCCACGTATTCGAAGAAAAAGAAAGAAATAAAAAAGTGCTGAAGGTGACGAGGCGCACGTGACGTATTTTCTTTGCCCATGTCATCCCCCTCTTTGCCTAGCTTCCAGTGCTTTCGTTGGGACGTGAAAAGAGAGAATGCGATTGTAGTTTCCACAAATCTTTGTATCACCGCTCGTACTGGACGGATTTAAAAAAAAATTTGCGACATTTACTTCATTAGGCAATACGCTCTATCAGTGAGTCCATTCCATGGCTACTTGAAAAAGTGTTTCAGGGCCCCTTTAAGTTTATTGTCTTTGAAGGGGGGCGTAGACCTAACATAGAAAGTTTCGAGACATTTTGTTGAGCCGATGTCCCCAATACATGAAAAATACACTTCAAAATCTTTGACGTCATGCGCGGAGATTTTGAAGTGAAGTTTGAAAAGCGTATTTTGACCTTGATTTTCTCCTCTCTATATGTGATGGTAAAATCAGCGGCACTAAAGAGTACAATTCATTAACCTAAACTGATTCGTTGTATCACTTTAGCATCCCTTTAAAGGGACGCTGTGAATAAGAACTGGTGTAAAAACTGTTTTAGAAATGCAGCAGCTTCGCGTTTGTCTTTTACTTGTGCATGGCTAATCTGGTAACACTCCGTGACGTTACTTCCTTTGGAAAGCGCTGCTGAAGTATCTGCATGTATGAAGTATGGAATGCACTTCATAAACTCTGGAAACTTTTATGTGTGACTTCGTGACTTCGCTCTGCCAGGAGCTTCACGAAAGGACAGTTGAATAGAGGGTGATGTGCCTACACTCATGAACAGTCATGGAATATTATGAACAGTCATGAAGTCGTACCAACTGGCCACCATAGCAGCTTTACTTGGATGTATTTTCTACGTTCGCCATCACTGCCGCAGCCGGACTGTTCTGCAAGGTGGCTTCACCGCATTTTGGTGCGTGCTGCCGTGAAGCTGCACACATGGCAGCACTACCGCTCAAAAAGGGATGTGTCCAATAATATGTAAACAGACTTAGCAGACAGTTATAAAAATAAAAAAAGGCTAGTATATGGTAAGTTGCTTGTGCAAAATTGAAACTCATTTAAATGTGAAGTTTTTTTGTTTCGATGAATAAGCATAATTTTGTTTAGTTTGCATGTTTCATTTGGTAACATCGTGGATCACTCCACTGCAAGCAATACTTTCAGCTCGGAAGTAATGAACCAAGACGGAGACAATATAGATTAGGAAGAAGACGCAGAGATGTTGCGATTACAGGTTTGTGCTCATTGCATGCTAATGTTGATTGTACGAAAGCCAAAGGCATGGGTTTCCCATTTGCCTAGGTGACCAGGGTTGGCTGCAGAACTAACTGTGCACATTGATGGAGGCATGGAAAATACGGCTATCATTGCTTTGGTCAACATTTGGAAGTGTATTTACGCATAGCCGATTCCTGCGATATAATGACCTGTCTAAAATGAGCTGAATTGGGGCACCTACAGCATGGAACCAGGAGGGCATCGCCTCCACATTACAGACGCCTCTGCAAACGCTGTCATAAAACCAAATTGTGAGTTAGCACAGTGCATCTGTGCTGTTTAAGCATGAGATGACCATTTGTTACAGAACCAACTTGTCTGCTACAACACATAACTGACTGCACAAATACAAGAAGCATTGTTTCCCTAATAAAGTGTCTCCATTAGTTTAAAGCCTTTTTCTTTTGCACCATTTTTATAATAATGCATCCGTACCTACCCACCCAAGTGTCAGTCCTCCAAGAGCACCTTGGCAACCTTTCCCAATTTTTTTTTCCAGAATAAGGATTTGTAATTTAGCTTGTTTGTACTTCTGTAAACTTATTAAAGGGAGCATGAAACACTGCCAGGAGCAAGGATTACACATACAGGCACAATGGGTTCTCTTTCCTCGTCCCATCGTCTAGTGCTCCTCCTTATCAATTTTACAGCGTACTGCAAAAAAAAAAGAGACAGTGAGCTGCTCCTGTAGAGCCACCCACCATTTGGTGACTTCCGATCCAGAACTAGCATTCTGAACAAATGTCTGGCTTCACTTGCTTTGTAACCTGTGCCTTCCTTTGCCTTGCAGCCTGAGCACAAGTGTGGATGTGCTCGAGAAGAAGTGTGAAGAGCTTCAAGAGCTTGCCGACCACCTGCGGCTCAGTCTGAGACCCAGGGACCAGCAAGACGACACCGCTGAGCCTGTTACAGCCGGTCACCAGAACGAGCCACTAGAGGACTCGTTTGGTGTGGATCGTGTTGTGCCTTCCGGGAGCCCCAACGGAGACACTGATTTTCTTGGCTTTGAGGTACAGTGCTCTTTTTGCCAAGTATTGTTACATTTTTGTCATTCTGAAGAATGTAGAAACCAGATGATTGAAGAATGAGCTCTTTAGTGAGCAAAGTCAGGCTCACAAAAATGAAACATTAGTCGCGGGGAACATTGTTGTCATTTGTTCAATGTGTAGTCTCTATATATACAGTAATAGTTTGTTAATTTAAACTCTAAGGAGCTAAGTTTTGCTAATTAAACACTGTTCAAATTACCAGACAGGTGCTAGAGTGAATGGACATCGCACCACACTGCATGGCCGGCAGAATCCAAAGAAATCACCCCTGGACTCGTTATTATGAATTAAGTAATCCTACATGTTTGTAGAAGTTGATATCATAAATTAGGTTCATGGAGCTTTAACAGCGAACAGGATCAATTCGCCAGTCGGCATAGGTCGGTAAGAAATGTGGGACTCACTCAGACTCGCATTCACCAAAATTTTCCTTCTGCAGAATCGCTCGGGCCCAGGCCCACTACAGTTTTTTTTTTTTTTTTTTTTCAACCGAACTCACTTGAAGGCTAACTCGCCAAAATATTAGGCTACTCACTCGGACTTGCTCAGACTTGCGCCTTGATCTGAGTCTGAGTCAACTCGTGAGGGAGCTTGCCGACATATGTCAGTCAGTGACAGACACGCCAGAAACAAGCAGGGACATGCATTCAAGTCAGCAATCTATTGCAACCTTTATGCCCCAACACATGTTCATTTACTTGACATAGTTAAAGCAATCAAAATGGAATGTAAGCATGTATTTGAATTCGATTGCACTTCATTTGTTGCAACTGCATGAGTATCATTTGTACCCTGCCCAAGGGCTCAAGCGCAGCGTCTGAATCCTCATCTGCTGAGACATGCTGCTGTTTCGTTGTTCTGCATCTCTAGTAAATTTGGTTTGGTTTGGTTGTTGTGCAACACACTGTGATCACTCTGGGCAAACTTCTGCGAGGAGCGAGAGCCAGGGGGCTTCGCAGTTCGAATTACTTGTTGGATACTGACACCTTTGAAGTAGCGGGAGTTCTTCCCCTTAGAAACAGACCAGGCGGTATTGGGACCAGAGCATCAGTTCTAACTAACAAAAATCAAGCTAACGAGCTTTTACTGCACCAAGTGCATGTTGCACAAGGAAACGAAGCCAAAAGAAAATACATGTAGTGGTAGAACACATTGGATATTCATGGTGCATGCGTAACCACAAAATCCAGCTAGATCGCTGGTGCTTGCTTAAAGGACCCCAGACAGCGAGTTTTGTTTACGACTCCTTTACTGTAATTTGTATCTTTGCGTCTGGGAATGCTGAAATTGAATTGCAAGTACTTTAATGCATAATCAATGCTAGCATCGTTAATTCAGAACGATTTTTCATCAGTTCAAAATGCCTGCTTAAATACCATAAGAAACTAGCGCCCCACATCGAGGTAGCACATCAAATTATGTATGCTCAAGCTTCGGTCTCGCTGAATGCGCCGTTTTGAAATCGGGGGACCTGTTGGCGGTGAAGAATGAAGCAATGAAGGTGCTTCAAGTGTGTGCTCTTCAGAAAAAAAAGAGAAGCATTTCTGGCATATGCACCCAAACCCACCTTGGGAGTAACCCGATAACAGAGCGAGGTGATGAACAATAGTCCTTGCTGGGAGCCAAATGGGGCATTGTGCATGCCCCACAAATGTTCTCTGACATCCAAAGTACTCGCTTGACCTCGGCAACATCTCGCAGGGATCCCCTGTCTACGTAAAACCACAGAAAATGTCAATTGCACCTGAATACTCGAACCAGCATGCGACCTTTTTTAAAACCAAATTAATACATAATATAGGCAACACTTGTCAATAAGAATTGGTCAGGAGTGCCCCCGCACACAGGGATCTTAAGGGGGGACATGGCACTTAAAAAAAATCTTTTTATTTCTAGATCAATTTTGATGAAACTTGGCAAGTGTATGTGTATATGTGTGATAAATTCAAATGTTCAATTATTTTTTATGCTAAATGTAGTTTTTAAAATACTAAATATTTCATGTGCCTTTCGGAGAGCAAGCAATAAGCTTATCAAAACAACTGGAATCAAAGCTGATTGCAGTGCAACAAAAATGAATGTTCTAAACCAAGTAGAAGAAAAGTTATGGAATGTTGAACACTTGCCAGCAAAATTCCAGCTTGAAATTGACTCGCTCACAAATGTTCAATGTGCCATAACTTTTGTTAAGATTGATTTAGAACATCCATTTTCATTGTTACACAGTCCTGATTCCAGATTATTGTGATATGTCAAATTACTTTGTAGCTCTCTTAGTTTCAGAAAAGTCTTGCTCCCCGAAAGGCACAGCAAATATCTTATACTTTCAAAATTATACCTTATACAAGAAAAATAACTCCATGTTTAAAATCAGCACACACATATACATAAGCTCACCATGTTTCATCAAAATCAATAAAGAAACAAACTTTTCTAAAGAGCAGTGTCTCCCTTTAAGCAAGACGAACATCTCGAGTTTCCGAAATTGGTGTCACACTGCTGGCCACACTACATGCCACACGGAGCACTAGGCTGTGTGTGGTAAGTATGTTGTGCATCAGCATTGGCTGTTGTTATGGATTGCACTCGGCTACTCTTGGGCAACTAGCTGCATGAACAGCACGGAAGAGGCACAACAACAAGGGACCAACAACACTTCTCGTCGGTCTCTTGTCTTTGCGCCTCTCTTGCCCAGCTTTTATAGCTGCGGAATACCAACTAGTTCATTCACGCACTTTGCTTAGACTACCATTGTGCCTCAATTTGGCAAGCCCCTTTGTTTAGCACCTTACGGCCCAGCTAAATGGTTTGGTATTTGCGACAAATCCTGAGAAGCAATTGTTTATTTTTACCGGTGTCCAGGTGATGTAGTAGCTAGCACTTCATCCATGTATGTATCTATGGCATTTGAAATGTGTCGTCAACATGAAACGGGAACTACTCACCAGAATACCTGCTAAATGTAATCGCATAGCAGAGCTACATGTATTTGCTCTATGGCTGGTTCCGAAGCATAGATAAGTCTCAAGCACGTGTTTTGAGGTATGAATGAAACTGTGCAACTGCACCTGCCAATGTAACAATCCTTGAGAGGAGTCTTGGAACTTGTTGTGTTTGAAATTATGTTGCTGATACAAGTAGCTGCAATAGGAGACTCGCTTTGTTTGCAGGAGAGCCCCTTTGGTACAGAGCTGGTGCGCCTTCGCTGCTCTCTGTCGCGGCTCAAGTGCCAGCTGTCCAAGGAGCAGGAAACTCGCGAAGAACTCCAAACGGAGGTGGACAACCTCGTCCAGGTGTGTTCTGCGCTCCATGTGGCTGCGCAGCCTAATTTTCTTTCATGGGCGTTTCAGTTTACCGCAAATATAGGCGTGCGCATTTTTGAAGGGCTTCCTGTCTGGGGAGGGCAGCAGAGTTTCATTACCAACCTCTTCCCTCCCCTACCACCATTGGTCGAGTTCCATGGACAGCGTGTTTCATAAGGGATGAATAAATGAAAATGAAGTAATGGCATGTTTTTATAGCAGCTTGGTTGGTCCCTGAGTGCGTGAGCGTAAGGATGGGAAGTAGGACAGATCTTGGAATGCAACATCTGCGGCCTTTGGCCTTGATAATCGTCAGAAACCCTGCTCTTCAAATGATGATGAGACAGGTCACATAGAGTAAAGGTAGGGCGGGTAGACAACGCGCTATTAAGGGTGTAGGCAGCCTCTTCAACGCCCCCTGGTGTGCACGCCTATGGCAGCAAGTAACTAGTGATCCTAACTTTCCAAAGAAGACAAAATTATTCCTAAAGTGCCATCGCATTGCATTACAAATTACATTTCTGAAACCTTTTGAATCCATCTAATTACTTTACAAACTATACCTTGCCAAAAGTTATGACCACGTTCTATAAGAATGCCGCAGCTTTGGAATTTAAATGCTGCAATTAGTATGGCCATTTAAATACCTTGACTGCTAGAGAGGTCCTAGAAGGGTTGAGAGTTTACAGGTTTGGGGAAGGGAGCTTTCTTTCTTTGTCAAAGCAATTTCGCATACCTGCCAACTCTCACAAACTATAAAAGTCTGTTGTTTTGAACTCACTTTCAATTTTACAGAAATATGTCAAGATCATCAAGGGATACATTTTTTTTTTGTTATCCAGCAGAAAAATGTTGTTGTATTGGTCTCTAGAGCTTTCAGTTAAATTAATCTTTGTGGTTAAAGTAGGTATGCAGGAAACATACCTGGTTTGGGCAATTTTATACTATAGGTTCCTGTAGCAGACAAAATGAGCATATAATAATAGAAAACACAATTGTACTATTGTCAGAGACACTTGCGTGGCTTGTCTATATTAGCTGTGGAAAGTTTCTGCACTTCCCATTAGCTGCATCTGAGGGCAAATCATTTTTGAAAACCTCACAAGGTTCCTTCAGTTTGCCGGAGACACCACTAAGAGGAATGCATTTTTTTTCTTCTTCCCATTCCGTTGTACTGATTCGCTTCCCCCCCTTTCCTGAAACTTTCTGCACCTCGAATGGTGTTGCACATCCTTCGGTATTGGTGCCCCCTAAATCAAGTGAGAATTTCATGCAATTATGTTATGACATATATGTCACATAAACAGCTCTTAGAATCTCAGAATTTGTCTTAGAATCTCATATCATGTTATCGAATATTTCTTACTGCAGTGAAACCTGCTTATGGCAATATCAGTTTTAACAATGCATCTGTTGTAACAATGACAAGCTGCTGCACTATCAGCATATGTATATTTTCTGTGGTGAAACAACCCACTGGCAGCAATGCCTGAATTCTGCATTAACGGTCATAACAATGAATTACGGCTGTCTGGTATCTGTGTTAAAAGGTAATAGAATGCGAAATCCTTGAACAGAGAGACGAAAGGAGAAATTCAAGGTGCTTATGCCCCAACCACAAACCCAACATCCCCCAACTTTGGATTCACAATATGCTTCACACTAAAGCTTGTTCGCATTGCAGCAAAGCTGGCTTGAAATTTGCTACAGCGGCACGGCAGTGGCAGTGGCGTCTGCTAATGCACTTTCCGCCATTCAATTTGAGTGAAAAGTTAAGACTTGGAAGAGTTCCAGCGCCTGAAACTTCAGACCTATCATGCACTTGCTTTATGGGGCATGTGGTGGTACCGTGAAAAGTCTGAATTTCTGAACATATGTCCGAAAAAATCGGCATGTTTGTAATCCTTGTCACTGATGTTTCTTGGCATATCCTATCCTATGTCATAGTTTTATTTCTACAGCCTGCTGTCTTCCTATTTTGCATATTTTCGTGCAGCCCGTTTAAAGCAATTATCGGTTATAACAACGAAATATTCATGGCATTTGAGCATTGTTGTAAGTATTCGACTGTATTTGATGTGGCACATTTTCGATTTGATGAGACATAATGATGCTCTTGCCTTCAAAATGTACTTATGTATCCGCAGAACTTGTGTCCTCCGTTTGACCAGCCATGATAATTCTCCTTGACCTGCATTTGTGAAAAACTCTTCTAATTTTGGCGCTCACAGGTTGGCACACATGCTTTTACCCGTCACTCTCATTTTGAGTGTAACGTCCCATCTTTTATTGCTATGCAGCTTTCTTGGCATGAGGCTTGATGCTATAGCAGTATTAATTCACAACAACCTGCAGGAAAACATGCGGCTACAAGAGGAGGTGCTGGCCTCTCAGGAACGAGAGCACCAGTGTCTTAACCTTCAGATGGAGATGGACATCCTTGAAGATGACAAGTAGGTGTTGCTTTTGTTGTGCCCACCTCGACTTGCCTGCAGAATGGCTTAAACCTATTTGTGGAGCTCGTCAGAGGCCCAGTCCTGTTATATAATCTGCAGGACCATTTTGTGCACACTGTGCAGTTTACATATTTGTGTTAAAGTTCAGCTTGCAAGCAGGCAGATACATCTGTTTTCATATCAAATAGTTGACACGAATTTATTTTTATTTATTTTTATCTGAAGCATCTTTATCTTTATCTCACACAATTTACCTTTACATTAATTATAGAAACTACAATCCCATCGAGGTAATTTGGCAGGGTGGTAATTATTATCCGGAATGGTACAAAAAAAAAGAAAGTGTGGTTGTTATACTGTATCTAGTAAAAGCAAAGCCAAATACAAAAGCAAGATATAAGTAGGGTCACAAACTCAGGTGATCACAAATTATTCAGCATCTGGTACTGAAAGAGTGTTATGAAAACAAAATCCTAGAAGCCCAGAAACTAATTGCACTGACATCAACCTTTTCTTTCTGTGATCCTAGTTTTTTTGTATATGTACCTTTGACTTACATGCTTGAGCCATGGGGCTTTCTTTGTGTCGGTTGAGGCATTCACATTTACAGTACTAACAAGCCTCGTAGCCAGGGGGGGGTTGCCCTAGGGGCCCGGCCACCCCCCTCACTGAAATTCGGATGGAGCGAGCATTTTACCGATAATAAATATGGAAAATAGGGATTCTTCAAGGTCTTCAACAAGTGCCTTCCCCCCCTAAAAAAATTCCTGGCTATGAACCTAGTTCCTGAATAACTGTAATTTCTGTGAGTGCTTTATTGGGCCATGTTCTCAGTGCAGAGCATTGTTTTCGGGTGAAAGAAAACATACCAATGATGAGACACGTTTGCCCATAAAGCACTATGACATTTCATGTGTGTCCTTTCCTTTGTATGTCTCTTCTTGTGCCTGAACACTATGTTTAGCAAACCCAACCAACTTGTTTGAGATATTGAGTGAAACAGACTTTATTCACATGGGACCTAGCCCTCTCTGATTCAGTTCCTCCAGGCCCTTAAAGAGAACATAAATGAAGCAAAATAATATAAAATAAAATGCAGTATGTGGCTCATGATGCTTAGTGTGGGTAACTGCATAGTTTGTTCAAACGATATCAACAGCTGCTGTAAGCAGGTAGCTCCCATATTTCATCAAAATTAAGAAATTGAAGTGAATATATTAATGCATTCAAATATTTAAAGTAGAAATATTTGTAGTAGAAAAAATGATCTTGAAAAAAAATCATAAATATCTGGGCAAGTTTGTTTCAGTTGGATGTATACCTAAAGGTCTTGTGCAAAAAAAAAAAAAAAAGGAAAAATTCCTGTGCTTACTTTCATGGAACTGCTACATTAGAACACATTCAGTATATTAAACATAAAAGGCAAACGGGCTATAGCTTTAGTAAAACTTGTGGTTGGGCTAGTTTGCTGTGCACCTAACTTTCTTTTGCATTAGCGAACCGAAATCATCTGGAGCCATGTTTCATCTCTTCTCACTAACTAGCTGCACGTTTGCCCTTGCCTGAACTCAAGATAGATGTGCTAGTGTTCTTTCATGAACAACTGTCAATTACTTCGCCAAGTTCATCCAATATGTGCCAAGACAAAGACAACCTTGCCATGATTTTGTGAAGTCAAAAGCAGCTTGTCTTTGTACATACCATCAGTGAACAAGATTTTAGCTTTCCTTGAGGATAAGGTAACATTTTTCATGGCATGCAGGCACGGCATTACTCATGGTTGTCTCCGTAGAATGGACAAAGTGGAAGCCTTAATAAAGTGAACTGGGCTGTTAATTTTATATCGAAATACCGCCTAGCCTGGTCCTACTCCATGCTAAGATAACCTTACTAAACCCTGTGTCTTGGTTCAGTTATCTTTCTAGTAGCACCAAATGTTGGCACAATATTGCTACAACATTGATAAGGTTACTTTAACATTGTGGCAGCGTTGCGTGCTACTTCATCTGTAAGTTGAGATCAATGGTCTTACTTACTAACATTAAATATATCTACACTGGCATTGAGTGTTAGTGGAATCATGTGGCTGATTGGTGTGCAACTTTAAGGAGGTACTGGTCGTTGTTATGCAAAGTTTTTTTTTTCTTTATTAACATACCCTAGAGACATTTGCCGGGCATTACATAGGGGGTTGCAGTAAGCGGGGTCAGGGGGTGGTTACATTGGAACAAATATACAGGTGATAACTCCAGCATAAGCAGAACAAATAACACTGAAACACTATTGTGTGCAAAATAATTCACAAGGTTTAGATATACAGATTTAAAAAGTATTTTTCATACAGTATTAGGGGAACTTTTTAACACTTCTACAAATGTGTCATGGGTTTTTTAGACACAACATTGGGTGGTAAATCATTCCGAAGACAGAGTGCGCACAACAGAAGAGAGGTATAGAAGACAGTGCGCACATATGGAATTAAAACTTTGAAGAGGTGATCTAGGCGCTGAAAATAGCGATGGGCAGGCAATATGTAGGTGGTAGGAAATGGCCAATGATTATGATAAAGTTTATGAAAGTGGGATAGCAGCGCCAGCAATCTTCTTTTTTTTTTAATAATGGGAGGCTCAGTGATGCTTTGATATTATTTATGCTCGAATGACTTAAGTAGTTTCTGGTTATGAATCTGGCAGCTTTATTTTGGATGGATTCAAGTTTGTTGAATTAGTATATTTGATCTGGATTCCAACATCATATTCCAACAGCAAATTCTATTTTAGACCAAACAAGTGAGGTGTAAGCTGTAAGTTTTGTCTTCCGGTTAGCTTGATGTTAGTGGCTTCTAATGAATCCAAGTGTTTTAGATGCTTTAGAAGTTATTGTATTAATGTGGGCATTCCATGACAGGTGGGCGGAAAGGTGGATGCCTAAAAACTTTATTGGTGAAACGTGCTCTATTCGCATTGTATTAATCGGATACGAATTTATCAGGGGTCGGGTAGTATTCATAAAAGTTATAAATTCTGTTTTAGAAACATTAATTTTCGTTTGCCATTGCCCTTTCAAAGTGCAAACATAGGTGAACTGTTTAAGTGTGCTGACGGCACCACTTGTTCCATGCAGGCGCCTGTGCTCAAACTGCAGACTGCTAAACCGGCTGGATCGCTGTGAGGAGCCCGAGGAAGAGCTTTCAGAATTAGACCACTTTTCCATGGTTCAACTTAAGGATGGCCTGGTTGTTTACGGGGACCAAGACAGCTTGCCTGAGGTCGTCGATTCACGACCTGTCACACAGAGCCAAGATGCTGAAAGTCAGGTGTCGCTGCTGAGCGAACTGGACGCACAGTATCGTCTTCTCATTGACAAATACGAAGCACTGTTAGATGCACGATGCCGGTCGTTGGGTTTGGATGGGCCAATCGCCGAGCCTACCTGGGCCGGTACTAAATCTTCCAGTCCCGTGTCAGCCGTCAAGAAGATTGACTATCCATCGCTCTCAACGGGAAGTGATGCGGAGTCGGCAGAATCTGGTGAAGCCTCACTCTCCTCCGGCTTCTCGGAAATGACGACAGAACGAGTATTCACTGACCAAGCTGTTCAAACTGAGGCAGCATCAGCTGAGGCGAGAAGGCAGTTGGCGCTAGATATAACGGCGATCAAAAACCAAGGCTCCGATGACCCTCTTGGGCAGCATTTCTCGCGCAGCCCGCCGGAGTACAAAAAGTTATTTGCCGAGATCTTCGCAGTACTGAAACGCACGGTGACCGACGGTGCCATCTCGGAGAAGACAGAATTGTCACCTGCTGCAGAAACGGCGATAGTGGCTTCCTGTTGCAAGGTTGCTGCGGCTGCCAGGTCTTCGAGTCCCAAAGCGAGCTGCACGCCATCGCCACGCAAGTTGAACACCCACTTGGACATTAGCAAACTTTGTGACGTGGCACCAGCGCCAGCCTGCCCAACAGAGGAGGTCAAGTATCGTCTACCAGGTGGCATCACTTACGCCGAAGCAGTTCGAAGAGGACGGCTTCTACGCAAAGTACAGACCACAGAGCGCAGGACACCCAGGAAGTGAAAGTGTGGGACTTTGCACCATTGCTTAAAAAAAAAAAAAAAAAGAACTCGCGAAGAAGGCTCCATTTTAAATCCTTGCTCTTTTACGCTCTCGGGACAAGAAATTTTAGTGAGTCAGAGAAGGACACAGCACAGGACAAATTTTATGTCTTGGCCAATAACCACAACAAATAGACTGAAAGATTTGGCACAAGAATGGCAGCGAAACACTTTGTACATAGTGTCTTTGTACATGTGTTTTAATGATAAACCTTTATAAGACAATGTTAAAGTTATCTTACAATTTTATTTGCTTAATATGAACTTGACCAGTTGAGGTATATACTGTGAACTCTGTTGTGTGCAGTGCTAAAAATACCGCTCAAACTTACGTGTGAGTCTGTTACTACTAAGTCATAGCTGTGTACCTTTGTGTACTTAAATTTCTTAATATGCTCAGCCCAGTGTAGGAACCGCAGGCAAGAATTCTGTCTTTGTCTTGCATTTTTAATACAAGGAGGATAAAAAAAATCATAGTGCACTACAAATATTCACCTCAAGTCAGGTCTAGGCTATTGTTCTGCAAATTTGGAAACAAAGAACTCTCTTCATATTTACCATTTATTCTCACATGTGGTGCACAAAACAATTTGAACATCAGTTTCCTCTCGCCTTGTTTCTGACTGCATCAGTGATTTCCGGAATGATATTATATCTAGCAAAAAGGTCAGGAGTTTTTGTGCTCAGTTTTCTTCAAGCATTTATGAATACTGCTACTTTTGTTACTTTTTCTGTTTGTTTTTTTGTCTTGATTGGGCTTTCATTACCACTTTTGCATTTCTTTTTCCCATAAATGTGCAAAATGAGCGATTCTGCATGCAGACTATGATACTCCTTCATTTAAAATGGTAACCTCCATATTTAAGTGAATGCCAATGGTTTCTGGGCTGCTCATTTCTTTCTGGTTCCTCATATACTAAGTGTGCAATCTCAAACAGCAATTACTGCCATTGATATGCTTATTGACTGTTTTGAAGTCGTAAACACTCATTTACACGATTTGAGGAATCTTTCCTGGCAACACATGATGAGACGTAATGGCAATGCCTTCCATTTTGTTTTCTATGACAAAAAAAATTAATACTTGCATGATGTGACTGTTACTGCCTAAGGCATTATGAATTATTTTTAACAAGCTGATTGTTAATACATAAGGTATTAGCCATCGACCACAAGGCACGAAATATGGGGCTGGCACATATGTTACATTTCTTACCACAAGTGAGACACTGGTTGCTGTTTATGTACATAAAGCCAAAAAAGTCGGGAATGTTAGTAAAAACAACAATGAGAATGTGTACTTGTAAATAGAACAGGTTCATAAATGCTTTTGAAGAGTCCCAGAGTGCCAATGCAGAATGCCAATTGTATGTTCGTTTGATGCTAAGTTTAAGTATGCGCAGTAATATTGAACTTATGCTTTTGTCATTGTTTTGAAGTATATCCACCTTTTTTTGAAGGTGTAGGAATCAGTATTGTACAAACACGTGTAAACCTTGTAAATCTCCAAAATAAAGCTATACGAGATTTTAATTTGCAGCAGTTGCATTTTTCAGCACCAAGATAGAGGCAAGTTTGCCAGCCACTACGGTTTTCAAGCTATTGTGGGTGATGTAGCATGAGAGACAACAGCTGCTGATGAATCCAGAACAAGCTGGTGCTTTAGTAAATTTCAGGCGTGGGTTGCCATGAGAAACACTGGTGTGCAGCATTGTTACATGCATAGCTTTTCAGTTGTCCTCAAAATTAAACTCTGTGTTGAGTTACTGGTGTGTTTCAGCACAGGAGGGAATCGGCTGACAGATTTGGCTTTCATTTATTATCTTGCATACTTTTTCTTCAATCCCCAATGTGAGCGTTCTGTTCCTTTGATCTAGACAAGCACAAGCTGGCCGTATGTTATGAACAAAGCTACTCAACTGGAATGCTGTCCACAACACTTATGCCATGTTGCATGGAAGCCGAAGCCGCAATGATTTAAAGATTTTTCGTGTTTTGTTGTTTCGTATTTGCGATTAGTCCTCTGTGATAAGGCAAAACATTTCAGACTTTTCTGCTGGAGCTCACTGACAGGTGATCGCACCACATACAGACCGTGGGGATGGTGAACATGAGCCTGGCCTGTCGACCCAGTTTTTATGAGCAATGGGAGTTTATGTTGGTCAGCGGCCGAACCAACTCATGGGACGGTACAGCCTAGCTGTGTGGAGTAACCCAGTCGACTGCCTGACTGACGGGCAGCCCCATACTTTATTTGCTTTAGTTTGCTCAATAAAGCTTTTCTTTTCACGTTGGATTCCTTATGAAAGCCATGCACTCTTGCATCAAGTAAGTATATTGCGGGCATGTTTGTTTGATGCTTAACAGAAAATATAATAAGCATAAGGGAAAACATATTATTAAAATAATTTCTATTCGCATCTTGAGTCGCTTGTCAAACACTGCACGCAAAATGAGCATGAACGTAGATGGGCAGGCTGTGCGTTTGCTCAAGAAAGGGACAACGGGCGAAAATCTAACGGGGTCGTGGTGTCACTGGAAGAACCCTGAGGCTAGCGAAAAAATCGAGCATTTTTGGAATCGAGCATTCAAGAGCATAGTAAGAAGCCTTGGAGTAAAATTTTACCGGCCCTCCCCTGCTGCGACCATCATATCGGAGTTTTCGGAAATGACTCCCCAGTTTATCTTCTCTGCATATATTTTTTCTCTCTTTCTAATTCTTAATTTCTTTCTCCCTATCCATATTTTTGACACTGTATTATTATTCTTACTCTTTATTCCTCTCTATATTTTTATCTATGCTTACCCTTTCCCCTATCCCCCATATTAGCCAGCTTTACCCCTAAAAAGCTCTTCCCTTTTTCAACCCCTTGCTTTTCTCCAGTATGTCTAACCCTGCTAGCATGCCTGAAAAGCCGCGTGGGTACGACGCGTGCTTTCGGGTAGTACGAGTGCAGGTTCGAATCCCGCCTCGAAAATATTTTTTTTTTCTCGCAAAAAACTTTCTTTCCCCTTCTGCACTCGTTCCTTTGCCTATCAGGTCATTAAATCTCATGCCGCGCAAGTAGCGCATGTGTTCTTGCAGCCACCCCTTCTCCAAAATTTTTGATGGTAAGGAAGAGGGTGTTTTACCAGAAATAAACTAGGTGTCTTTTTCTAATATTAAGTGAAGGTATTCAGTGTTTGTCCACATCCCGAAAAATATTTCTGGTGAAGGGTCTGGTTCTAGGAACCCTCATTCCTTGAGATTTCAGATGTGGTGCGTCTGCTTGCTCGATTCTCGTGGATCTCAACAGGAACATTCTGAGAGAAGGGTTCCAACTTTGCGCACGGTTCTGCACAATATCAAAGCTGAAAAACGTTTGAAAAGGATCAGACCAGTATACCTTTTGATAAAACAACATTTGTCTGACGGGACACCCTTCAATGTCGGGTCGCTAGTGCTTGTAAGAATTTTCCGAAGTTAAACAGTCTCCTGGTGTTCTGGCTTCGTGGCAACAGGCTTCCAAAAGCGGTTGAATAAGTTGAGGCCCTTGTCACCCCTGATAAGGCTCAACATTTGTCTAATATCACAGCTTACAACGTGCGCCCTCTGCTTGCAAATCGAAATTTTATCCAGTGAGATCGCTTCCCGGCAATGAATGGCTAAAACAAGTCTAAAATGTTGAGGCCCTTATCACCCATAATAAGGCTACACTTTTGTCTGACGTCACAGCTTACAACGTGCGCCATCTGTAAGAAGCTTCTCAAAGTAAATTTACCCCTGTGCGTTCGCTTTCCCGCAATGAATGGCCAAAAGCGGTCGAAAAAGTTGAGGCCTTTATCACCCTTGATAAGCTTGAACTTTTTGTTTGACGTCAGAGCTCACAACGTGCGCCATCTGCAAGAAGCTTCCCAAACTAAACTTCCCCTGTGCGTTCGCTTTCCTGCAGTGAATGGCCTAAAGCCGTCGAAAAAAGTTGAGGCCCTTATCACCCATGATAAGGCTGACTTTTGTCTGACGTCACAGCTTAAAACATACGCCATCTGCGCTTATTTAAGAGGCTTCCGAAGCTACATTTTCCCCCTGCGCGTTCACTTCCCCGCAATGATTGGCCAAAAGTGGTCGAAAAAGTTTAGGCACTTATCACCCATGATAAGGCTAAACTTTTTTCTGACGTCACAGCTTAAAACATACGGGAAGCAAACGTTTAGGGGGAAAATGTAGTTTTGGAAGCCTCCTAAATAAGCGCAGATGGCGTACGTTGTAAGCTTTGACGTCAGACAAAAGTTTTGCCTTATCATCGGTGATAAGTGCCTAAACTTTTTCGACCGCTTTTGGCCATTCATTGCGGGGAAGTGAACGCGCAGGGGGGAAATGTAGTTTCGGAAGCCTCTTAAATAAGCGCAGATGGCGTACGTTGTAAGCTGTGACGTCAGACAAAAGTTTTGCCTTATCATCGGTGATAAGTGCCTAAACTTTTTCGACCGCTTTTGGCCATTCATTGCGGGAAAGTGAACGCGCAGGGGGGAAATGTAGTTTCGGAAGCCTCCTAAATAAGCGCAGATGGCGTATGTTGTAAGCTGTGACGTCAGACAAAAGTTTTGCCTTATCATCGGTGATAAGTGCCTAAACTTTTTCGACCGCTTTTGGCCATTCATTGCGGGGAAGTGAACGCGCAGGGGGGAAATGTAGTTTCGGAAGCCTCTTAAATAAGCGCAGATGGCGTACGTTGTAAGCTGTGACGTCAGACAAAAGTTTAGCCTTATCATCGGTGATAAGTGCCTAAACTTTTTCGATCGCTTTTGGCCACTCATTGCAGGGAAGTGAACGTTTAGGAGGAAAATGTAGTTTTGGAAGCCTCTTAAATAAGCGCAGATGGCGTACGTTGTAAGCTGTGACGTCAGACAAAAGTTTTGCCTTATCATCGGTGATAAGTGCCTAAACTTTTTCGACCGCTTTTGGCCATTCATTGCGGGGAAGTGAACGTGCAGGGGGGAAATGTAGTTTCGGAAGCCTCTTAAATAAGCGCAGATGGCGTACGTTGTAAGCTGTGACGTCAGACAAAAGTTTAGCCTTATCACTGGTGATAAGTGCCTAAACTTTTTCGATCGCTTTTGGCCACTCATTGCAGGGAAGTGAACGTTTAGGAGAAAAATGTAGTTTTGGAAGCCTCTTAAATAAGCGCAGAGGGCGTACGTTGTAAGCTGTGACGTCAGACAAAAGTTTTGCCTTATCATCGGTGATAAGTGCCTAAACTTTTTCGACCGCTTTTGGCCATTCATTGCGGGGAAGTGAACGCGCAGGGGGGAAATGTAGTTTCGGAAGCCTCTTAAATAAGCGCAGATGGCGTACGTTGTAAGCTGTGACGTCAGACAAAAGTTTAGCCTTATCACCGGTGATAAGTGCCTAAACTTTTTCGATCGCTTTTGGCCACTCATTGCAGGGAAGTGACCGTTTAGGAGGAAAATGTAGTTTTGGAAGCCTCTTAAATAAGCGCAGATGGCGTACGTTGTAAGCTGTGACGTCAGACAAAAGTTTTGCCTTATCATCGGTGATAAGTACCTAAACTTTTTCGACCGCTTTTGGCCATTCATTGCGGGGAAGTGAACGCGCAGGGGGAAAATGTAGTTTTGGAAGCCTCTTAATAAGCGCAGATGGCGTACGTTGTAAGCTGTGACGTCAGACAAAAGTTTAGCCTTATCATGGGTGATAAGGGCCTCAACTTTTTCGACCGCTTTTGGCCATTCATTGCGGGGAAGTGAACGACAAGGGGAAAATTTAGTTTCGGAAGCCTGTTAAATAAGCGCAGATGGCGTGTGTTTTAAGCTGTGACGTCAGACAAAAGTTTAGCCTTATCATGGGTGATAAGGGCCCCAACATTTTCAACCACTTTTGGCCACTCATTGCAGGGAAGCAAACGCACAGGGGAAATTTTGTTTGGGAAGCTTCTTACAGATGGCGCACGTTGTGAGCTCTGACGTTAGACAAAAGTTGAAGCTTATCATGGGTGATAAGAGCCTCAACTTTTTCGACTGCTCTGGGCCATTCATTGCGGGGAAGTGAACGCACAGGGGGAAAATTTAGTTTGGGAAGCTTCTTATAGATGTCGCACATTGTGAGCTCTGACGACAGACAAAAGTTTAAGCTTATTATATGGGTGATAAAGGCCTGAACTTTTTCGACCACTTTTGGGCATTTATTGCGGGAAAGCAAACGCACAGGGTGAAATTTATTTAGGGAAGCCTCGTATGTAAACACAGACGGCGCGCATTGTAAGCTGTGACGTCAGACAAAAGTTGAGGCTTATCATGGGTGTTGAGGGCCTCCACCTTTTCGATCGCTTTTGACCATTGATTGCGGGGAAGCGAACGCACATGAATAAATTTACCTTGGGAATCTTCTTAAATAAGCACAGATGGCGCACGTTGTAATCTGTGACGTGACAAAGGTTGAGCCTAATCATGGATGATAAGCGCCTCATCTTTTCCGACTGCTTTTCGAAATTTGTTGCGACGAAGGCAGCACAACAGGAGAACCTTTGGCTTCAGATGGGTCTTACAAGCACTGACAGCCATCATTGCAGCGTGTCATGTCAGAGAAAAGTGCGGGCCTATCGAGGCTGATAAGGCCTCAGCTTTTTCGACGCCTTTTTAACATCTATTGCGGTGAAGCCAGCACATCAGGAGAACCTTTCGTTTCAGAAGAATCACCCCTCCTTGGTGGTCTAGTGGCTAAGCTACTCGGCTGCTGACCCACAGGTCGCGGGATCGAATCCCGGCTGCGGCGGCTGCATTTGCGATGGAGGCGGAAACGCCGTAGGCCCGTGTGCTCAGATTTGGGTGCACGTTAAAGAACCCCAGGTGGTCGAAATTTCCGGAGTCCTCCAATACGGCGTCTCTCATAATCGTATGGGGGTTTCGGGACGTTAAACCCCACATATCAATCAATAGTTTCGGAAGGATCTTAGGACGTGCGACGTCACACAAAAAATGGGAGTCATTAAGGGTGATAAGGGCCTCAATATTTGCGACTGCTTCTCGACATATATTGGAGCCAAGCCGATCCACAAGGGCAACTTTTGGCTTCTGCAGGACCCTTCCGAAGCCAAAGGTTTCCCTGCTCTGATGGCTTCGCCACAATAGATGTCATAAAGCAGTCGAAATTTAGGCTAACACCTGTGATAAGGCTCAACTTCTGTGTGTCGTAATAGCTTTGAGGGTAAGGTTGAATAATAACATGAATGGTAGAGGAGAAAAGCATGTTTTAGCCCTTTTTAAACGCATTTACTTCACTCCCAGAACACTAGCACCGAGCTTTTCGGTATTGGTACCCAGCAACGCTGACGGTTGAGAGAACGAATGGAGAGGCGAATAAAAAGCAATTGTAGGCGAAAAAAATGTAACCGCAGGTTGGGATTCGAAGTTATGTCGCGACATTCTGAAGCGAGCGCCTTAAACACTCGGCCATCGATGTACGCTTGTAAGTCGAGCATTTGTGGTAACTCTATGATTGAGTTGCTACAGGTGAGAGAACGAGAGAAACACTGACGGAAAGAGAATGAAAAAGGAAGTGAGAGAAATTTAAGAGGGGCCGTTGTTGGGTTGTTCCAGACGCCGGGGACGGCAGAATAATAATAAAAAATAAACTCTGTATCTCTATGGTTCCAGGAAAAAAAAGCGTTCTAGGGAAATGCGCGACCGTGAAGTGCTTATCGCGGTGAATAACTGCTCAGTCCATCCGTCCTTCCGTCTCTCTTACACTGTAGAAAGAAATCAATGTACAAAAAATCAATATTTAGTACAAAAGATTGTTTTTGGCAGTGCTGGTTTTCGAACTCGTCACCCACGTCCCGAAGGCAAGTGGCTTTATAGAACCACTGCTTGAAAAACTTGTGTCACACCAACGGTGTAAAACTTACTTGAAAAGTTCAACATCGACTGGCTGTATTTGTTGTATTTGGCGTCTTATTTTGCTTTATAAATGTATTTTTATTCTCGAACAACTTAGTTCGAGCAAATTTCATTTGGGAGCAAGTACTTTTCAGTAAGGACGAGGAGAGGGAGAGAGAAAACTTAAAATCATGCAGGCAGAAGAAATCGTCCTCATTGGGTGGAGCCCTTAGCTGAGGGCCCCGTTGGCCGAGCAGAAATTCGTCGCAGTGCATGTGGATTACATGTACATACGTTTGGCTGTTTTGGGCCGTTCGAGCAATTTAAAAGGTTATATTAGTCTACGTGATACCAGTTCTATAGAGCTCAATCCTGCTCTGTTGCCGTGATTCGGAACACAGTGATGTTGATTCGGATTGTAGATAACTTAAAGCGACAGCGTTAAAAAGTTTGTATCGCTGACATTCCGTTGTCGGCGTAGACAGTGAGCGACTTAATATGTCAGCGAGGCGCACCGAATGTTCCTCTTCTAGATGCGAAGCAGCTTAGGGTCGAGCTCAATCCTGGGTGCGGCGTGACAACCCTTACTGCGCGTCCGCTCCCAACTCTCTCCTCTACCATGCTCCTTTACCGTACATGCCATGAAACTTTGTAGTGCGGCTGCAGCGCGTTCGATTGAAGAGTTTATCGGACAGTAGACGTAAAATTGAGCCGGGTCTGGACAAGAAGAGAAAGTGAAGAGCCGTTTTTACAGCAGAAGAGTATTTTTCGCCCCAAGCACACTACAGTGCTAATATTATAGCATAATCGTTCACTGAGTTTCACAATATCAGCTTAGGTTAGATTAGGTTAGGTTAAGTTAGGTTAGGCTAGGTTAGGCTAGGTTAGGTTAGGTTAAGCCACAGCAGACGACAGCGGCGGTTTCAGCGCTGTTGAAGGGTCTGTAAACTTTTGGGGACAGTGGTCAGGCGTGTCCTACCGTCCGTTTCAATCTGACATGTTAAGAAGCGCTTCGAGAAAAATAAACAATGAAAGCGACAACGCTAAATGCTGCAGCGCAGGGTTTCCGCTGGTGGCTACTTCGCGCCAGATTGGCTACTTTTCGACCCATTTGGCGACCAAAATTGTCCAGTCGGCGCCAAAGCTATTTTCTGGCTATCTTTAAATTTCTCGTCTTGCACAGTCCAAACGATCTTATTCATCAACACCAAAGACTTTGTTCGTAATACCACTCCCGTTCTATTTGGCTACATATTAGGCGATATGAAATGACGTGGCTACTTTGCTACTTTTGGCTGGAATTATGGCGCCTTTTGAAGTCCACCCAACGGAAACTCTGCTGCAGCGTGCTGCGCGAGGAACGGCTGGTAAAGGAATCCAACTTCAGACGTCACAGCGGAATGCGCGTGGAAGCGCTATGCCCAAGCTTCCCCCAATGCCAGTCCGCATTGAAACGGAGGACATACAAAAGAACTCATCCCGAAAGTGTCTTGCAATACTGAAAACTGATGTCGACTTTGGTTATAAAAAAATGGGCGTTCGCGGACTGACTATTAAGGGAGGAAATATATAATTATGTCCTTGCTCTTCTTAATGTGGCCACGTGGTTACGACAAATTATTCTTATGAAGGCGATTAATATACAATTCTCACGGAATGCCCACGTATAGAAATTCTCACGGAATGCTCAGAGCTGGCGTTGGCTGAGGCGATGCGGGGTTGTCCAGAGAACTTCTTTATGATGACTTTCTACTTTTCAGTTGTTTAAGTTCCCTTATTCACACACTCTTTGAATACCTATTTAATTCGTAACATTTCATATTATTCGCATTATCTGTTATTGTATTTCTGCGTAGGCTTGTCGAAAGCGTATCTGGACAAGCTGTAAAACTTATTATCTTCACCACTGTAGCGCTGTATCTCTGATACATATCATAGGAGCACTCACTCACAGTTTCGTGACTTTCGTCTTTACCATATGCGATGCATCACTCGTTTTATAAAATATTGAATTAAATCAAATAAGCCGACTCATACGACTTACCTTTCAGTCGAGGCGGGCATGGCACGGTGACGTATCCTTCTTAAATTGAGGTCAGAGAGAGGGTCGCAGCTAAGTAGTATATTTTCTTTTATTGAGAGCACGCGTGAAATATACAGTAGCATCATCCGCTTAGAACACAGGTAAAGAATAAAAAAAAACAAAAGAACAAGATGGAATGCAAACAAAGAAACCTTGCACACAAACACGACCAGTGCATCACTATACTGTACACTCCGGCGACACACGTGGCCAGATAAAAAGTAATTTTTGTTTACAAAATGCCGGAAACATCTCGTACAGAAGCCACTGTGGTTCAGCTTCGTTAATAATTAAACAAAGATATGTTCGAGGGGGAGAAAAGGTCCCGGGAACATTAAAGAGAAACGCGAAACAAGCTTTACAACACCTATGCTATCAGGAAGCACTGTTAATCAAAGGCAAATTGTCGTCATTTATAAAAAGAACCTAGCACAACTCTACATAATCCAAGCCGGGGCTTGAAGGAAGCGTCTGATAATCTGGGTTGCAGTCCACTATGCCGCCTCGCTGATGTTTATTTTCTATGATTATTGTATATGTAATTAAAATAGCTTTCCAGGAAATATTAGAAATATAACGAAGACATTTTCGGTCAATCAACGCAATGTCAATAGCTTCGTAAAACAAAAAAAAAGTGAAGATATAATTCTCTATATATATCTACGAGTTGCGGCTCCAGAAAGAAAGTGATAAGTGGAGATAACGAAACATGTTTTGTATTATACACATGTACATGCCCAGAAATGCCAAAAACCTCAGACGAACACGCGTGTGAAAAGCTCGTCAGCTGACTATGGGGTCGTTTTATGCCAACAGCGCGATCAAACCTTGTTTTGTTGCTATCCGAGCACGCTCAACCGAATGACGCGAAAGTTCAAGCGAGCGACAGATTAGTACACAAAATTGAAAGCTAACTTCCAGTCTGTGAAAAACTTTAGAACTGTCTAGCTTTGTGGGAAATCTCATCAACGAGCACGTTGAGAAAGTACATCAGCGGTGGTCAACCAGTAGTTGTGAAGCCGTTACAGGCAAACATCAACGTGACCGAACCTAAACACAAACTCGCAACGTGGCTAGCTTTGAAATTTGGTGGACGGGGAAAGGGCTGTCTTTTTGCGAACTTTGAAAAAGGTAGACCACGGATCATATCCGCCATCGATTACCCGTCAAATGAATCCAAAGTGGTTTTGCCGCATCTTTCACAGCTAGAACGAACTTCTCTAGCCAACATGGCACTACATTCTTATGTCCAAGTATTCTTTACCCGTGAATTTCACATTGGAGCCCGATTCCGTAAGGTTTTTCCTTATCAACATCTCCGATAATTTTTCGAAAATGGGGAAATCGACCACTGTCTGTTCCTAGTGCGAAGCCACAAGGGCCGGGTTTCGCAAAAATTAAGATTCTTAATTACCGAACAATTCGTCATGGTCTTAGGTTCGATCCCCTGACTACGGCGAATTTTTCGGCAGCTAAGAAGTTTTTCTAAAAAAATCCGTACGAATGTCCCTTTGGCTTCGTACTACGAACGTGTGGTTAATTGTGAATTTCCTCTTTGACCCTAGCGTCACCTTGCGGTATTCCGCAGGACTCATTTCACTCGCATGATTTGTTTTATTTTCATTTCACTTTACGTGATTTCATCTCGTGTACGACAAAAAAAAAAAAGCACTTTTTCTCATAATCTCTCGCTCACTGACGCAGAACCAGCAGCAGCGGCCTCCATCATTACGCTCGGTACGGTTTTCGGTGAAAAAAAACCAACAACGCAGCGGTGATGCAACCTGGAAATGGAGGGCACGACGAGAGAAAAGCACTAGATTGTTTTTGTTCACCGAAAACCTCAACAACGAGGGAGGCCGACTGCTGCGCACACGTAAACGTAAATAGACTCGTTAGCCGCACAACCTGAAAAGCACTAATGCTACATTACAGGCTAACAAAGTAGGTACTGACCCTTTGCAACTTACAATAAAGGGGAAAAAAGCGTTGCAACAATCGCGCCCTTCTGCTGCATTACCGTTGCGTTGTTGTCACTTAAAAGAGCATCATGAAAATTTTTACATCGACTATGTTCCTTCAGAAACAGAAAGGAAATGAAATGTTACATGTGATGACATGACGCTGCAGATGCTATTACCATCTGTAATGAGCCAATACTAAAGCACGTTTCTTGTTCGTTATTACGTTGTGACGTATCGGAATTCAATTATACATTGCGAGCTACTCCTCGTGGCCCATTAAAACTCGCTGAAGTGCAGTTACAAACGCGATTTGTGTATTTTATCGGGAACCCTTTCTCCCAGTGTTGGCCAGTTTACTTCATCGGTGTAATTATTAACGCGAACTGATTGGAATGACAGCGGCTACTCATTGCACAAGAAAGCTCGCAACAAGATAACTGAACAGCAATGCGATCACCGCTTTTAAGTCTGGGGCTTCGTGCGTCTAACGATATGTGATGAAGCTGTCGATTTAAACACACAGTAAAGCTATCTTGCCTCCCGTGGCAGTACAGCAGCAGCGAAAAGAAACATTAGCACAACTGACCCAATACCGGTGCAGAGCGTGTGTATTGTTTGGAATGCTGGCTCCAGGATAGGTCACTTTCTGCCAACCGACCCCGCTTCCAATCATGTGTTATATTTACACAATTTAACCGCCTATATTTAGGCTAGGCCTCATTATTAGCATGTTCGGGAACAAGAGTGCCGTCATTTTGCTCCTTCGGTCGTCCACATTGTTATTTTACCCACCTGGACTACGTGGTCGTTTTGCCTTTGCGGTCATCGGTCACTTGTTCTATTCTTCTGTTGCGGCAGCTGCTTTACTCGTAATGAACGATAATCAAATGTGCACGCTTTGTGGTAACGGGCATTTTTTTTAGTTTGCTTCGAGCATTCACAGCTATACTTTTTCCAACTCCTCCTGCTTATCTCACGCCTTTATCCTACCCTGTCAATGAAGTGATGATGACGGATGCATGATTGATGAGTGTTCATTTAGTACTGCCACTTTCCCCAACTCGGGCGAGCACGCGTTTATCAAGGAGTTAAGGCGTGGCTTTTCGAACCTGTACACCCGTGTGGTGAGTTATTTGAGTGAACAGAGGATGAACAAACAAACACCTTGAGAGTTACGCGCGGCTTGTGATGACGTAAGTCGCGACGGATTGTTTCCGGGTTAAAAAAGAGTGATCGCGGCTCGCCCGTGATGTCAATTCTCGGCTATATGTTCAAGAGGAGAGTTGTGGCGTCTCAACCTGCACTATTGTAAGAGCAGGACATCACCCTGGTGCTTCGTGATTCACCCGGACCCACTAGAGACACAGCTGGACTGCGGTCTTCAGAAAAAAAAAAGGGCAGCGGACAGCGAGCCCGTTTTGACGGGAAGAACGGTGCTGGGCTGGACGTGCCGTTAGAGCAAGGCACTTCTCGACTATCTGTAATTTTGCTATTAGATACTACAACTGTGTATATTTTCCTATATGGTACAGGCTAAGATTCACCAGGTTGTTTTCCTAAATTCCGTACGGTCGTCTTTCTCCATTGGATATGAGTTCAACAGTTAAGGCGATCTTGACGTAAGTAAATTTTTTTCCAGACCTTTTGAGTCATAACCGAGAATGCCGCTTTATATAACTCCGGAACACTGAGCTCTGGCAATAGCGGCAGTGAAACAGCGCTTGTATGTGATATTTTAATATATTATTTACACAATAGCAGGTTCTTGCCCGACTTTGTCATCAGACGTAATTAAGTAAGGTTTAAAAATCGTGCCCATGAAAGGGCTATCAACAGTATCAAGTAGAAACCTCCAGTCGACCTTGCGTGCTTTTCTGGACAATGCCAAACTCCGCCATGTCGTAAAATTCCGCGACGACAGCATTTTAACCCAACCAGAGGCGGTGGCAGCTTCTCTAGTCGGCTTAAAAGTTGACAGGTTGGCATAACAGTTGACGAGGTGGCGAATTTAACAACATGACCAGAATATAGCAGCCCTGACGTGCTACATAACTCGTGTCTGATAAGGGAATTTAGAGTTATGCACAACATCACGCAACGGCAGAATTTCTTGGTTTTCACCAATGTACTGGGTCCCTTTTAGGGAAAGCCCAGTCCACACTGGTTCGGGTGTTGAGTCGGAAGCTTTTCCTTTGACGAGTCAAGCAGAAAAGTTTGCCCTACGGAACAGTCTCGCCGCGTGCCGTCGCTGTGTTCAGTTGTCGCGCAGTGGGCGCGGGTGAGAGTGGAAGGGGTTTGTCGTTGACTCAGTGATGGTAGGCGACTGCATGGTGGTGCTGCTGTCCGTGCTGGTTGTGACCCAGGCCCACGCCCTTCTCGAGCACAACGCCGAACACGACCCGCCCATTGAGGTTCACCTGCGAGTTCGTTCGACCTCCGTCACGGTTTCATTCGAAGTGAAATCAATCAGTCATCCCATTCTATACTTTCGGAATTCATATCGGGTGGGCTGATGCCGAAAAGCACGCTCGCAGTGTTACTAAGACTATCTCCCGAAGTTTCTAAGCAGAAAGCGTTCACTTCTCCCGCCGCGTTCCTCTTCACTAAAAAAACTCGTAAAATCACATTTGGTAACAGATAGTCGAGCTAGATGGTAAGTAATGATGCTAAAGGCCAGGTGTTGACTTATTTTCTGTGTCTGTATGCCCAGCCTTTGTAGTACGAGTACACAATCAAGCTACCACCCCTTCGCTCTGAAGAACATTGTTGTGGCACTGGGCCACAGCACCGGACAACCCGCAACTCAGTGATTTCAGCAATTATTCACTCACGAAATTTCCCTGTAAAAACTAATAGCAAAATTTAACGTCATCTTAGTGTTCACGGGAGTCTGTCGGCTTGACACACGCGAATGCAGATTACTATCTCGTTTACCGTGTAGAATAGGCAACAAACTGATGCCAGTATATGTTTGTCTGACGTTGAATGTACCGGCGTTGCATTCTTCATATTTGGTGTTACCGAATGATGATATTGATAGGAACTACGCCGAGCCGGAAACCGAGAGAGAAAACTGATTGGTTTAATCATGTGTATTCATGTCTTGTCGTATAGCACTGCTTAGAACGATGAAATGTGTACCAACAAGCTCAATCGTCAACACTCCTGTCATGTTGCATGACAATTCGACCCATTTGGCACCAAAAAATACAGGCCCGTCGATAGCGACGTGCTCACCTTTGGCTTAGGCAGGAACGGCAGGAATAGGTTCTTGATGACGCCCATGGGACTGACGCCGTAGTCGTGATGGCCTCCTCCGTGATCTCCACCGCCGATGGTGAACGTGATGCCTTTGCCGTGGCCTCCATGGCCGCTGCTGCCGCTGCCATGGCTTGCATAAGAGTCGCCCGCGTGAATCTCAAATCCACTCCGGTCCTGAAATCACAGAAGACATGACAAGCTCCTTAACACAAGTTACAAGTATGGAGAGATGGACAATCGTCCTGTGGAAGCAGCACTTGAGCCATTCCCCAAGAGAATAGCTTTCGACACTCCCCTAAATCTCTCCATGGCCATTGTCGTCATTATGAGTCTATATTTTAACGCGATAGCGTTGAAGAGCTAGTTTTGCAGAAATACTGGTATCGGTGGTTGTGAACGAAAAACCATCTTATGCGTGAACGAAAAACCGGAAACAATGCCATTAAAATAATAAGTGATAAAAGAAACCTTGGAGAAGAGTGGAGACCGAACCAGGGTTGTTAGGGTCCGAGTGGAGATCGAACCAGGGTCGTCTGCGTGGCAAGCGGATATTCTACCACACGCGTCTGCTTGTGAAAGAACATTCTTTGAAAGAACATCTTTGGAAATGCAGCAAAAGTAGTTTTCATGCTCAAAAACACACACACTCTGTATACATGCTTGACCATTCAATATGAAATATTGCAGTGATAATGTGTGGTACAAGTGTCCAGTGCCAGCGGGCGTCAGAGTATGGATTACCATAATGACTCTGCGGTTGAAAGCCGGTACTTCACTACAAAAGGCACACACGCTACTGCGCCTATACCCTTGAGACCACATATAGTGGGTGCGAAGGTTTCATGCACTACGTGTTTAAAATACGCACTGGGAACAGCATGTCGCTGTCGCGTTCAACTCCTCAGGCGGAGCCTTAGGGTCCCCTAACTTTTACGTCTGCAGCAGAATGACGGACTGATAAACACAGACTGTCGGAAAGACCGAGCAAACAAACCGACAGAACGGACCCACAGAACAATGAACCGACACACCGAAAAACCGATAGACCGTCATACAACAGACAATTTGTCGGTCTATCGCTCTGTCGGTCTATCGTGCTGCCAGTCAGTGCTATCGGCCTGTCATGTTGTCGGTCTATTGTGCTACCGAATTATCATCCTGTTGTTCTGTTGGTTTGTTAGCCTATCGTGCTGTCGGTCTGTTGTAACGTCGGTCGATGGTTTCGTCGGTCTGCCCATTATTCTGTTGTCCTGTTGGTCTGTCGTTCAGATTTTGTGTCGGTCGGTCTGTGTGTATCAGTCTGTCTCGTGACAGAATGCCAGAACGTTACAGACAATTGACAGACTTGCAGATATAAAATCTGAAACGCAATTACAATCGGTTATCTGGCCCACGACTACTACGTGGTTCTCAGCGGCCCTCAAGTGACCTTGAGCCTTCAAACAAAACATCCGAGGGACTCAAAGGGAGCATTTGGGAAATCACACCAAGAGTTTGAAGTGCGATCTTCGGCAGTCAGTCCTTCATACAAGATCACATTAAATGTCCCATAGGTGGTTCCAACAGGTTAGAAAATATATTGCATCACAGTTCGCGGTGTCCACACTATCACTGAAGCTGTAACTTCTTGCACCTTAAACTCTAACTTAACATACACAATAGAGACGTTCCAAATGCAGATAGGGCACCATACACTTCCTCAATTAAACCCCAGCGCCGCTGTTATGTTCTCTTGAATGCTACCTGTAGGCAAGTAATCGTAGTGCTGCCAGAGGCAGCAGTTTCATGCGTACATTACAGCATTTTTTCAAAAGATAGGCTCACGCGTGAAGCGCAGCCAGAGTTACAGCATATGCTATCTTTAGGCAGCGTATCTGCTCCTGTATATGCTCCTGCAGAGAGATATGCTTTAGTAGACAGCCCACCAGCCCGCTGTCGCGCCATGGCCGCACCGGCCACTTTTGGCGCGTATTTTTGGTATAAAGTGTGTCCTAGTGAACATGCACGAAATTGTGGCTAGAAAGGTCTCCAACCAGTGTGCCGTGCTCGTAGACATTTAGAGCTTACCGGTGCTCCCAATTACAGGGGAGCCAGCGATATTTAACATTCCACTGCTGACAAGAGAGGCCCCTAGTGATGCAAGTGATGCGGTTACCTTGTTTGGGAATGCCGACTCTGATGCAGGGTGCAGCAGTCCCCTCTGGGAGTCGACGGCGTCGTTGTATCGCGAAGGCGAACCATAGCGCGAGTGGTGATGGGACACTTGCGGTGGTGGTGGTGGTGGAGGAGGCGGGTTGTATGGAGACTGGGACTGAGCCGCAGCAGCCGCGTACATGTCGTGGTTCTGCGATGCGCTGTAGCCGCCCACGGACTGGAAACCCGGCGCCAGGGGCTCTGGCTCGGGGGGAGGCGGAGCCGCATTCGACTGCACCACAAGGTACACACGGTTTTCACTTCACGTTTAGTTTGCTTACATGAGGAGCGTACTCTACAGTTTTGGACTAACTCGCGTTGGCATCACGGAGGTCCCAAGTTTCACTCACACATAAGTTGAGAAGACTGCACGTTTAGATCACCGGCGTCATTGAAGAGGTAATTCGTCTGCCCAAGCCAGCGAGGCGACAGCGACACGCTAGCGCTGGGAATTAGATGCACTGCACTCGGAGCAGCAAACATTAGAAAGGAGACCATAATACATAAAACTGATAATTGCAATAAATCTGATTGTCACAAAATAAAAAAAATAGTTATTATGAGGGAAACACATGCGAATCAGTGCTCTGCGTTCCGAAGAGCTTTCCCTTCGGCTGGCTTGAATTTCTTTTTTTTTAATTAGTTGCCTCATATGTTCGGTTAATGGCCCTCGTTTTTTAGCTGTTTAGCAAGCGTTGAGGAAAACGTGATTTCGACGATACGGCAGGGCAGGCCGTTCCAGTCCGTCAATGATCAGCAAAATAAAGATGCAGAAAAGGTCGTAGCGCAGCTACGCTTTCTTGCAAGTGATGGTCAGTACGGAGCCAGTGTTAAAGAGCCCCCAACCACTCCAGGTTCACAGATGAGAAATTGGTTCCTTTCTTGTCTCCTCTGCCCTTCCTCAGATGCTATCTCATCCTCACCTCACTTCTTTATAAAAGCACGTGGACAATGTGAGCACTAAGTGCTGAGTCTATCAGGACTTTGCGCTTTTCGGCTGCACACAGTCAGCTCCATGCACTAAATACCCAGCCATACACGCGCGCTACAGTGCGTCAGCGCGTGGCATATGCCCTCTCTCTATGCACTCCCTCTCCTTGTGGGGAGAGGGCACGCCACTTCGTGTAGCCAAGCGCCCCCTCTCTCCATGGGGAGAGGGCGCCACGCCGAGTCCACACGTCATGCGCTGGCGTGTTGTAACGCGTACGAACACTAAAGCCAGCGTTCTTACTGTTCCTCTTTCTTCTTTTCGTTTGTTTGTGTTTTTCTCTATTTCGGTTAAGCATTGTAAATGCATCAAAGTGAAGTTTAGTGCCCAACCAATCCACATTATACTATTTCTTTGTCGAATATGTTGCCTACTTCGCACTAACGTGCATCCCTTTGATATACACCGACTCGTTCAGCAAGATCCGAGCGAATTCGGCGGCCTACCTGGAAGCCCGGCGGTGGAGGGGGTGGCTGGAAGGGGTTCGGGTTGCTTCCGTTCCTCCGGCTGAGCACCTGCGGCGCCGGCAGCAGGTACTGTTGCCTGGGTGGCAACGCCGCCTCGTGCTGGTGGTGGTGCGACGCCAGAGGGTGGTACTCGTCCCGCGGCCGAATCGGCACTCGCAGAGGCACCGGCGGTGGCGGGTGTTGCTGCAGGTGAGGATGCTGAATCGGTGTTGAAATCACCTCCTGGCTCACTGGTACGCCCACCGGGTGATAGCGGGTCGCCTGCGTCACAAGGAACCACAAGTCGATTGAAATACATGGCTTTCAGAACACAAGTTTGGCGGTATACAGCATGGCAGAGCTCGCGTACTGTTTCTCTTCCGCGTTGCAGTTAAAGCAATACAATAAAAGCTCGTAAATTATACCACCGTTGATTCAGGAAGTTGTATAACTCAGCGTATTCTTTATTCCAGGCCAGCCTGTGTATTGTTTATTGGCACTAAAAGCTCGTTCACTCAATTTTTATTGCCCACGACACAATTATTTCGGAAAATCTACTGAGCCTGCCTGCAAAAGGACAATGCATAGGAAAAAAACAGCGTTCTGAAACAGCCACGGGCCTTCAGAAAGTGGAAATATACGAGCGCACAAGGTAGAAGCAAAAGCACTTGACAGGAAAGACGCTCATTTCTGTCAGCGCCTTTCCTGTCAAGTGCTTTTCATTCTACCTTGTGCGCCCATATATTTCCACCTTATTTTTTACCAACTGGCCCAGCATTCCACTTTATTGAACCTTCAGAAAGGTTTCGTCGCCATTCATAATCTTAACCACGACCGCACAGTTGGCGACCAAGGTTCAGCGGCTGCGGCAAACTTATTTTGTTTCGGCTCTGTGCGTAGCCATCGCATGCACCTTCAGAACGGTGTGGACCCTATGTGATCATGTCTTCCGAGATCACAAATTCATCTATGCACATCGGATGCACACCCTCGTTTTGACTTGCAGGACAGGCGCCGAACCTGTGTGATCCTTCATCTCGCGTCTTCCGTCTTTTTGCGCTGCAATTACCATGAAACTAAACCTTTATAAGGTTCCAGTTTTACACGCGATTGCACTTCGTTTTAGCGTCGCCATTGCACCATTGCGCGCGCAATGTTACAAAACTCAAACACTTTGGAAGCACGTGTTCGCGTAAAGCTCGCTTTCTACATTGTGCTGGACGAACGATGAGTTGCGAAAAAATTCGCACCCGCGTGGTTATGGTACGTAATAAGAGTTGAGTGATTCTGAGCGCGATTCGACTTAAGACACGGACGTCTTTTGCTGTGGTCACATTATAAACGACGCCGCAGGTCAGAAAAATTCCGGCTTTTCCGCTAGTCTTACGCAAAATAAGTAGGCTACTGGCTCGATGTATTCACCAAGAAAACGAAAATGCAATGATGTTACAGACACGTCTTTGTAGTTTGCTTAATAATTTCAATAATCGGGCATCGGTTGATTCGGACATTTTTCCCCGTTCCCGTGGAATCCGAATTAACGAGATTTTACTGTTGTGCGACTCGTAACCACCACATCATTACGAGAGACGCCGTAGTGGAGGGCTTCGGAAATATAGATCGCCTGCCGTTCGGTAATGAACACCTAAATGCAAGTACAAGATCCTGCAGCATCTCTCCTTGATCGAAATGCGCCAACAGAATCGTTCCGGTGAAAGCCCAAGGCGTATACGATTGTCCCCACCGCGAGATAAGCGCGCACGCGTAAGCGTCAAACCCCTCTCCCCCTTCAACGGGGAATTACTCGTGGATCAGTGCTTAAACACACGTCGCTGCGCAGTGACGATCTGGCGACGCGCGTTCATTGCGCCATCTCCATGGTAATGCTTAAACAATGCCTCCTAGAAAAATTTATGCCTGGAGTGTGAGCCGCGAACGCGCCCCTGTACCCTCGGATTTTACCCCCCCCCCCCCCTCCGGTACGGAGGCGAACGCCTTTGGCGGCCGCCCCTTGCGAACGCAGCAATGCTCTCACGGTTGCCTCCGAGCAGCTGTGATGTCACGTGACAGAGTGGTACAGTAATTTCACGTGACTGAACGGTACGGAGGCGAGCGGTCTCACGCGGCGTGCGGTCGCAACACACAGCAAGAGACATGGCCTCCGAGATTTTGCGCTGCCAAAAAGCTCCCAATTTAAAAGAGCGACGTTCCAGGCATAGTTTTTCTAGGAGGCGTTGGCTAAAAACACGATAGTTCCCGCGACATGGGCATCGCCAGCGGTAAGTGGTAGATATAAACGGCATGATGTTTCAACGTTGAAAGAGGTGCTCCTTCGTGGCTCAATGGCTAACGCCACACACTCACAAACAAGAGGTCGGACACCCGATTCTGCGAGTTAAAGTGAATTATTTTCCTTCCTTGCATTTTCATATATGCAGATACGATACATGATATGTGGGGTTTAACGTCCCAAAACCATCATATGATTATGAGAGACGCCGTAGTGGAGGGCTCCGGAAATTTAGACCACCTAAGGTTCTTTAACGTGCACCCAAATCTGAGCACACGGGCCTCCATTTCCGCCTCCATCGGAAATGCAGCCGCCGCAGCCGGGATTTGAACCCGCGACCTGCGGGTCAACAGCCGAGTACCTTAGCCACTAGACCGCCGTGGCGGCGCCAGATACGATACATATACGGTGAATGACGGCGGTTGTCGACGCCGACGGCAAATTCCAACCGAGAGTATCGGTGTGTCTATATAATTGCCATCACAATAATATTTTGAAGATAATTTCTAATCTCAAGTTTTTCCTACGTGTAAATAATGAATCCCACCCTGCCCCAACCTAAAGCGCAGTGACACTGACGTCAGAGTTGCTACTTACCTTAAACGAGCTGCGCGGTTCTGTATGACCAATCCAATCGACTGAGCAGTTAAAATAAGACGTCTTTTGCCTTCCAGCCGCCATAGGCGAATGCATAAGCGACATCGTGAGTATTTTTTTCGTTGTGCATAATGGACTCACCTTGGACAGGTGTTCCAGGTGCTGCTTATTGTGGTCTGTGGGCATGGGCGCGAACACGACGAACTGGGGCGACCGGCCGAATCCGTTTCTCGAGGCGTTCAGGATGTGGTTGAGCATGTCGGCGAACTCCGGAGAGTGCGGGTTCAGAGTCGACGTCGCCGGAGGTGGCTCACTCGGCACGTGCACCGTGGTCGTCGACCGCGGTCGCCGCGTCGTCGTCGACGTCGTGCTCGTCGTCGTCGACGTCGTGGTCGTCGTAGTGCTCGCCGTAGTTCGCCGCTTTGTGGTACTCGGCGGCGTGCTGCGGGTGCTGGGGGCCGCACTCGAAGCTGGCAAGCTGCGGACGCACGGAAGTCAGAAGTATCAATACGCATTATTTGTTTTCTTTGATGACGTATAAGGAGATGTCGGACCACCGATAAGCATAATGGGCGAAGTAATAGCCAAGAAAGATTTTTGCACTGATAAGTAATTCTTCGCGGTATTGTATTTTACACAATGGTGTTATAAGACATCTCTCAGTGTTATACGAAAAATAAGGAGAGATCAGCGCGGAATAGCTTCTATATCGTAATAAACAACAGCATATCCACAGCGCCAAACACGCGCAAGTACAAGAATAATAAAATTGAGCGAGATGAGAGCTCTATTCGTTGTGTTCTCGTTATCGATTCCGACGGCTCAAAATTCATTTAGTAAGGCTGGTTATATTGCTTTTTCACTGACAATTAGGCGATAAAATGGAAATCTGTAGTGTGTTGAACACTCCTGCTCTTTCTTGGAGAAAAAAATTGAACGAATTCAGGCACTTCCATTTCTTAACGCTCGACAAAGCTGCATGGACGTCTGTGAAGAGACACTTTCACCATTTAACGCGATGCGATCAAGGAGCTCAGGTCGCAGAAATTCTAGTGTACCTTTGTCCACGACCGAAAAGTCAAAAATGGTGAAAAGAAGCAGGTAAACTTTTAGGTTCGAGTTAGGAATAAACCTAGGCCGTCTGCGTGGCAAGGCTGGTATTCTATTGCAAAGTCCCATCATTTTTCTTAAATTGCTGCCGAATAAGAAAAACTAAGCCATGTAGTGATAGGAGTCTCCTCAGCGCATGTAATAAAGCGCGACAGAAGCGTAGAAGTGCGCCAGGAGTCAGAACATGTGAATCGTGTTTAATGATAATCGGCGGCAAAAGCTTCAAAAAAGTCAGCAGATGGTGAACAGCTATAGGTTCAGGTCACGGCGCAAGCGAGCGCTTGGTGGGGAGGGACCAATTATAGGTTCTCGCTTAGATGGCTCGCCGGACTGGGGACCAGGGCGGACTGCTGGCAAATTGCGCGGCACATCCGGCACCTGAGCGACGGTTTCGAAATCTGAGATAACCTGGTAGTCGTGCGATATCAACCACGCTACATGCGTAGAGCGGCGCCGCGAAAGAGAGGGTGATAAGGGAGGAGGTTGACAATGCGGCGAGGGTTTCGTGGCGACGAGAATTGAGCACCGCTGCTTGCCTAAATCACCGGGCTTTTCTACACCGAGTAGAGGGGGGAGGGGAAGCCGGGGGCATAGTCTGTAGCGCTATCTTCCAGGTTCCTAGCGAAGCAGAACATTATCGGTCAGCGGATTGTCCCGGCGTAGGCTCACCTTAAGTATTCTTGCACCGTGGTTCAGGTGCTGCCTTACGGACGCATAGTGGGTCCTTTGCTCATTCACAAAATGAATAATTATGGCAAAGTACGCACTTAACAATTGCACTTGCCAAATGCATTCATGCAAGATGGTCAATGTTACACGCACAGTCGTTCGTCTCCTTACGACACGGTTGAGGCATGCACCTGCAGAACCGAAGCTATCCGAGGCTAGCACTTGAGAAACCGATGCACACGGTGTTAGATTAGGCTATATATTGCGTTCCACCGTTGGAGGCGAGCCTAAAGTGTCCGGGTTTCATGGGCGAAGCTCCTTAGGACCGAGCTATGTCCTCTGTCTGTCAGTGTGACGCGCTATGGATATCCATATGAATATCTATACCCACATCCACATGGACATCTCAACACCGTATGCGCATTGTGATTAGTAAACAACTTTGTATATACTCTAAACACGTGTCGTCACGTCTTTCCAAGATCGAGTGGGCAAAGTACGGGGTGGGCAAAGTACGGGGCAAAGTACGGAGCTTCGCCCACTCGTCATCATTCACTTCATAGATAAGCTGCGATATTTTTTCCTCGTTGTGTAAGATGGCGATCAAAGATAGCAGCAACAATTAGTTTTTTTTTTCAAAAAAAAACATAATCAGCGGCTGCATCATTTACCTGTGGGTGGTGGTGGTGACCTTGTCTCGACCTTTGGCGTCCTTGTCCCCCAGCACAAAGTGGACCACGTACACGGGCTTGTCGCCGTCGGTGCCCACCGTGGTGGCTTCGACGATCGCGCCCGGCTTGGGCTGCGCCGGCAACACGGGCAGCGAGTTGGACGCGTAGTCTGCTGCTGCCGACGACTCGCCGCTGTCACCAGGTGGCGATGGCGGAGGAGGGATCACCTGGGACGGCTTCGAGTACGATGGAGGCTCGTCGAGGCGGTCGTCGTACGACGACCGATCCTGCGCAGACGCGTCTACTTTCAGGGCGTGCGAAGGAGGGAAAGCTCGTCGTAAGAATACACTGAAAATCCCACCAACGCACATGTGCGTGATAAGACAGATGCTTGGGCTAGTTGGTGATTGGGAATCAACATATTTGCACAGCGCAAGAGTACGAGCAGTTACGACGCAACTACAGAAGAAGAGACAAGGACGGGAAGAGCGCTGCTGAAATTTTATTAGCGAAAACGCTGGAAATATATACTCGTGACAGAACATCACAGCGCAATCGCGCAACCTATCGCATCGCAGCAAGATAATCATCATCTCACTATAAAATTACAACGCCACAGCTCAGCACAAGTTCACAATCTATTGTGCCAAAGCTAGAAACTCGATTTCTTTTTTTACTCAGAGCAAGCCAAGGCATGCTGATACATCGATCACCCAGCATTTGCATTTCATTGGCGTCCATAATCTCTTGTGTTAGCTGGTGACGGTGTTTGGCTACAACAGTGCACAGCGATCTCTCTGTCCTTGCCTCTTGTTCTGTAGTTACGTCGTAACTACTCGTAGTCTTGCGCTGTGCAAATATGTACATGTGCGCGTCTATGTACTCGTCTGCGTACAGACGAGGGTATCGGCAATGCAAGCTGACAAAAGCGTAATGGTTGCGATATAAACCGGTTTAGAATCAAGGAGGATCAACTTAAAAATCAAACCTGACGTCCTCGAGAAACGCAACAATAACTCTTTAAAGAACACTTGGCTTCACTGTGAATGAGAAGTATAGTGTCTCGTGGGAATGGAAAAGCTACCCCGCTGATTTGAAGGCTCAGCCGCATGCTTAAGGGACCAATCTCGAATGAAGATACCCTGCAGGACCATGGTGTTCCCATTTTCGCAAGCACGTATAAGGTGCCACAAAAAACCTGTTACACTTCGCGAGATTAAACTATGCACTTTTATGAACACTCGTGAACTAGTTGCCCAGTGCAGGGTTGCATTCCAGATACTGTCATCTCATGTGATTAACCTCCGTGCCTTCTTATTTTCGCTCTATCTCTCTGAACTTATGGTGAGCCTTAACACGTGTGTACATTCAGGTCGACGCTAAAGAACGCCAGGTAGACTTAGTTTTCGCACCCCTACACTACACTGCCATCTCTCTTATCCATAAAGTGGTTTTGGGACGTAAAGCCAGAGCAGTCCCTTGGCGTCTATACTATTTGTCTTACTTTCCTTCTTTCCTGTGTACGCTTTGCACCTTTCTTCTCCCCAAGAGCAAGGTAGCCCGCAAGGGAGTTGTTCCCTTCTCGCCTTTTCCTCTCCACGCCACCGGCTCCACCATATACCACAATAGCTTCGCCACTATCGGCTCGAACCAACACCATCTAGACTAGCTCTAACGGACCTATACAAAAAGCTTCCGTTTCACCGCTTTCACCCTCTTACCTTTACCCATCATCTCCTTCTCATCAGGAGTCACTCTCGCAGTTGCGCTAGAAAGCGCGGACGACAGGTCGCCAGGAATTTAATAAAATGTTTTCTGCCACCACCACCTCGCACATAAGCACTTCTGCTGGTATTTTTAAAAAGTTTTTTTTTTTTTTGCTACTTCCCCGCATTGAAGTAGACACCGCCTTTCCTCAAAGAAAAGAGAGAAAGAGAATTTTCAGAGGTATACTCACGTTGCTCACCTGAATTCGTATGGGCGACTCTGTCTTCTCGAGGGCGGACGCCATGACTGTCTCGGCACTCACTGCCCACGCTACAACCCCTGCGAGAAGAAGAGAAAAAGTGTCACATCCCGAACGAAATGAAAACAAGCCTGCTTCAACACATAAACAACGAAATGCATTAATATCTCTTCTTTGTTCCATTAGAGTACGTGTACACCGCAAATTGTAAGTTCTGTGGTGTTCAATGAAACCAGGTCTCTTGATTTCGCATTCTTGAACATCGTTCCCTTGTGGTAAAGTCACTTATTTTGGTTTGCCTATCTCTTCCTGAGTATTCCACATTGCAAATATCTTGTCTGATTTTCCAGCATTCGGCCTTTATCAGATTCAATGTTGTCAACGCCAGATTTGCGTCAGAAACTTATTTCCGATGAATCAATATATAAATCAATCAACACCAAACCATCAGGAACGCGGCGTAAGGACCGCCACTCTATACGTAATCTTGTTCCGGGACCACGTTGGCCAAGCGATGTCGCAAGTGTTGCTATAAGTTCCCGCCCACCACATGGTCGGGTATGGCGAAAAAAAAAAAAAACATCAAGTCAGCAAGTACACGTCACCTGATCTGGAACAACTTAAATTCGCGCGAGAAACAGTCTGGCCTCTATGCCATCCAAAAACTTCGCCACACCCCCACTTTCATGTAAGGAGAAAGACGCACGAATTTCGCGTGCGGTGTGTATTATACGGGAGCTCGTATTAAGCGGGATCCTAGACCGGTGACAGCGCGCTTCTGTAGCAAGAGCTACGGAAATAATGAAAGCACTTGACCGAAAGCTAAGACAGTAAACTGCGCTAATCATGAAGGTCCTTCATAAAGTACAAAAGAGTAAAGACTGGAGCTTTCGTTTAAGGCCCGCTGGCTCTAATTGCTTGAGAGTCTTCCGCTCTGGTAGTGGATGACAGCGTTCAAGCGACTCGGTACGGCGAGTGGACAATAACGAGATAGACAGAAAAACAAGTAAAGAAAAAAAAAGGGCGCCGACGACAAACGTATGTACGAGCCATGTCTCTTTCAAGTGCCCTGCCCTGTTTTCTGCTGCGTCCGTGAGCGTCCATTGTTTTCGGCGAAGGCTCGCACACCAACCGTGAAAACGCCAGTCAGCAGCCAGCCTTCCGTGCTCGCCTCTCCGCGGGGACGTGGCATACGAGTGTACACGCAACCTCGCATCGAATGTGTACGTTTGTTTCTCGTTTTCTTTTATGACCGCCAGGGGGCGCTACCTCCACCCCTCTGTGCTCTTTTGAGTGCATATACACAAACACTCGCATGGTCGCGCGCTCTGAAAGCCGTCTTCTACCAAATGCGGCTGCAGCTCTATCAAAGTATGCGGAACCTGCGATGCAGCGGGAGGAACCGCTGCTCGCGCAGACGCGGTCTCGCGGCTCTCGGAGGCCAGCGGGAAGCCTCGCGAACGATCGCTCTCGCAGTTAGTTGCCTGCGTTCGTTTCGTTTCATGCGATGCCGCTTGTTTTCCCACTCGCAACAGTCTGTAAGTCGAGTTGGTGGTGAATACAGAGCTACGCAGAGCTATAACAGCTGCACACTAGCTTTACGGCCGTCCATAAGCAATCCCTGCGCGCTTTTATGACAGTGCGCTTGTGGTGGCTTCTGTTTAGGGAATATGGAGAGTGGGGCGAAGCATCCGTCCGTCCATTCGTTCTTGCTTCCGTCCGTCCATGCGTCCGTCTGTGTGACCGTCCGTGCGTCCATCCGGCTGTCCATGCGTGCGTCTGTTCGTGCGTCCGCACGTCCATCCGTGCGTCTGTCCCTGCGTCCATCCGTCCGTGCATCTGTTTGTGTGTTCATTCGTCCATCTAGTCAACACTCCAAGTACCACCATCTCGCATCTTTTCATCATATGTTCCGCACATAGAAGCACCGCCATCCAGCGGACATTCCAAGGACTAAACAAGAGGCGGCACACGCACACTTTCTTACAGCTCGCGCTTCGTGTCTACTTCCCACCTTTAACCACCTCGAGTTCACTGTATTCATGGCACTGCGGCCCAACGCTCGCTAAACCTTTCTAAAACCTAGGAGGTTATGCTCAGCGAGTATAACGTAGCAACCCTTTCTTGTCAGATGGTGCTCAATGTACATGCCAATGACTGCTAAGGGGAATGAGAGACAGGAGAATTCGGCTTTTAGTTATTGTGCACGCTGCCATTTTTTTATCGTTCAACAACGCGCAGAAGAAATCTCTCACCGGCACCACCTCGGAGGTCAAAATGTAAGACTGGTTACACACTACGACCACTACTACGACTACGAGGGACGAACAGGTGCCGCTATAAGGAGCTTCGCCACTAAAACGGCTGTAACGCCGCCACCAAAGACACAGCGATAGAACTTTCATCCGTGTCAATAGTAATGGGGAACCATGCAGCCGCCTTTGAATAAGAGCACTGCGTGACGCAGTAGTGCGAAAATATCGCACGATATCCGAGTGGACAAGTCGATACGGAACGCGCCAGCGTCTACGGCAAGACGGTCAAGCGTGATCGAAACCGGGAACGCAGCATACCTTCGCCGCTGCCTGTGTCGCCACCTTGATGCGGCTTCGAACACGGCGGTTCTCCGTCGCGAGCGGCGGAGTGTGCGCATGTCGGGGGCGTGTACGCCGGTCTATGTATAGAGTCGAGTCGGTTGCGGTTTCTCCACCGCCGACATGCTCGGTCGACCGCTCCAATGGCGAGAGGCGATTATCACCCCGGCTGGGCCGCTGTGCGCGCTGGCGCTACCTTTCACGAGAGAGCCATACGGTAACCCTATATATTGTGCGCGCTGCTCACCCGGGACCACGGGACCACGCTGATTCAGGTGTCGTCGAAATACCCCCTTCCCCCCCCCCCCCCTCTTTTTTTTTATTTTTGCAAATTAGGGGGCAGACAGTGATAGAAAATTGAGGTGTACGAAACCAAGACCCGTTTCTTTGTTGAGGAAGTGACGAATGGCTGAGGCAGTGTCAGTACTCATTGTCTGGAAAAAGCGCACAAAAAAAAAAAGTAGACGGCAAAAACAGACGCTCAGGTCTGCTAATATTGTATGAATAATAATAATAATAATAATAATAATAATAATAATAATAATAATAATAATAATAATAATAATAATAATAATAATAATAATAATAATAATAATAATAATCGGACTTTAAAATTCCCAAAGTCACCATATGCTCGTGAGTGACATCGTAGTGAGGGCTCCGGAAATTTCGACCACCTGACGGTTCTTTAAACGTGCCTCCTAAATCCAAGTACACGGCCTAAACCATTTTCGCCTCCATCGAAAATGCGGCCGCCGTGTCGAAAATTCAATCCCGTGACCTTTGGGCACGGTGTCAGAATGACTTATTCTTACACCGTGCATTGGGCTCAGCAGAGGACCACTCAACCATCATGGCGTGTTACAGCAGTTCACACGAGAAGCTTTTGAAGCACTTCACGCACGTCCAGCGATTCTTGTGCTATAGCCTATCCTCAGTGATGTCGTAGTGATGGATGAACGTATGACTTGAATTTTTTTTTTCTTAACTTGACCTTTATGCCATGCGCAGTTTGTGCTTATATATAAGTTCGTGTTATTTTCAAGAAGCTTTCGGTTGTGAGGCAGTGCTGCATGACTTTCTTGTTTGCGTGCGTGCGTGTGTAAGTGCGTGTGTAAGGGTGCACCATCTTTCTTTCTTCGGAGAATGAATGACCACCAACATGCCCAACCTGGTATATTGTTAGAATGCATCAATGCCTCCAATATAAGAGCATTCTTTGCCAACGAGTCTTCACGATAATTTTCAGCCTATATTTTTTTACATCCACTCCACGACTAAGGCGTCTCCCAGCGATCTCCAAATGGCTCCATCTTGAGCGACCCAATCTAATATTATATCCCTGCGAATTTTGTCATTACTGGGATGCTATCACGCATTATATAGTCGATCACTGGCTGGGTCACAAACAAACTGTTTTCCACATAAGCTAACAAAGTTTTCGCCAAATATCTTCGTCTAAAGCAAATATCTTCGTATTCATCTAAAGACTCCTCTGAAGCAGCAAAAACCATTTCCATAGTTAGCGTAATACAGACATGAATTGGAGCCTCTTCTGACCTGATCTAAAGCGCTTGCCGCGAAAAGGTTGCGGCTTATTTCTTCTCGGCTGCTACATTTCTTTAATTTCTGCAGCAAAAAAAGAAAAAAAGAAAGTGGTTAACCGAAAACAAAAATGAAGAAGTGAAGTGAGACATGCAGCATAGTGAAACAAAGAAAATAACACGGTGATGTATACAATTCACTTGCACGAGTTCGCATTGAGATAGAACGTCGTCTGCCGCGACAAGATCTTTGGTCACGGGTTCGACATCGGCCGTCGCATTTCTGAGTGAGAGAAATAGAGATCGGCATACTGTGTAATGTAAGTGCACGCCAAAAAAATCCCAGGTGGTCGAACTTTTCGAAGCTATCTATACCATATGGTGTCTCATAATCATATCGTGGCCTTGGGACGTCAAAAACCTAGGTATTAAAAATTAATATAGGCACGTAACACCTCAAATATTATTATGAAATAGAACTTTCACACGACACGTTTACATCGAAGTTTACACCCATCACGTGTGTGTTGCGAAGTGAATGACGTGTGGACTATTATGTACACACGAGCGAATGCATCTTCATAAGGACCAGACGTGTGTTCTGCCGTTTCGTGCTGGGTGGACCGAATATTAACGAGGGACATTATCAGAGACTTAATTCTTTGACTTTCGAACATTTTCTTTCCGTTTGTTTGTGATATGTGCGTAAAAGTGTGTCCTTGCATATCTGTGCCCGAGTGTTCTATTTTCAATGCACTGCTTCGTATGTTTTACTTCAAGATACGTGTTCCAAGTTCCACTCAACGGCTAAGGAGTAGCCAACGCCCTAATGGTGCGCCAACATCTCCTTATATATCGTATCAATAAAAAACAACGAAGTTCTACGCGGACTGACACATCATTGGAGTGTTGTTGGTCGGAGCACACGCATGGGGCGTTTGATCTTGTAGCGCTTCTGCAGAATCCCTCTCTCTCTGCAGGCGCCACATATACACTAATACATATACATCCGAGTCGGGCCGTCATCTGGAAGCGTTGCGTTAAGCGGCGCGTGGCAGAACACCGACGCGGCGCTTTTCTTTTCCTTTTTCGAGAAACATTTCCCGAATGCCGTTGCACGAGAGTCGTGATTCGAGTATGAGAGCAGCTGAGCATGCGGGCCCACACTTATCCGCCAGCCGCGCTTATTTCTGGAACGAGGAAATTGGGAACTCGCTCACGTTTATACGACTCTCGCCCGTGTTTTTGTTGTTTTTACTTGCCATATTTCATTTGCTTAGTTGCTATACAAGCTCGGCAGCGAGTGTCCCGCTCCCTTGCGCGCGCAGAGTTGCACTGGGATTGCGCGCAAGCGAAGAAGTCTCTCGCTTACGCATTCCCGCATTTTCCTCGTTGGGCGCTCGAGACGTTTCGACTTGCTCAAAACCGCTCTCCTGATAACGGGTCTAGCTCCTTTCCCGCCGGCCATCTTTCCTTCTCTCTCTCTCTCTCGGTAGCCAGAAAGATACTCGGAACTAAGCCAAGACATAGCCAAATAAGCAAACAGAAGTGTCAAAGTTTAGAACACTCGGCCCCCGTAGAACGTCCCATCACTGAGCGCTTCACCTTCACTCGAGAAAGCCGATGGGAGCACGTCTATGTAGAGCAAGTAACGACTACATATCAGCTATAATGTGCATTGATTCTTGAGAAGCGCAGCGTCATTTTTCAGTCTAGCAGTGGCGCTGTGCTCAACTCTGTCAAGTGAGGGACGAAATTCGAGTCGAGGAGCGTTTATGAATGCGGGGGTCAGAAGTGCAACCACATGCAGAATAGACCCTTTCACTGAAGGCAGCCTGGGAGCCACCATAGTCTTCTTTGGGCTGTTGTTAATATGCGTAAGTTCCCAAGAATGCACTGCCGATACTGTGACGTCGGTTTTTGTGCTCCCGTGCAACAGCCCAGAAACGAGGGGATCTTCTCTGTTAAAAAGGTTTACCAGGTAGCTGATTCATCGCTTGAATTTGCACTTGAAGATAAGCGCAGTGCGGACGCCTTGCCATATGAAAATTCGAAAAGTCATGCACGTTTGCTCGCGTACGGCTTGCATCATATACACGATTTTATTTTCAGTTAATGGGAGCCGCCATCTTGGGGCTGACAAGCGATTGTTTTTCGGGTTTAATATGTGGTAATATGAAACGATCATGGTCATGGAACGTTCGATGTACCGGTCCAAGCGTTTTCGTGCTTGAGAGTTCACCGTAGCAGTGTTTGTTTGATGACTGTGCCGAAAAATTATGTATGTAGTTTCCTGATAATACACCGGAGGAAAGTGTGGCGCTAGTTTCTGTGGCCGTTTCAATGCATGGCGTCTCAACCAGCATGAGAATCGTGAGTCTAAGTTCCGTTATTTCGGCTCCATGGCGGTCTGGAGCCACTTTGTCGCAAAATGAAGTTCAGCAAATGCTCAGAAGTTCCAGTGCCCCACCTTAACATTCTAGGGTCACCGATTCAGATCGGCTCTTGAAGTTGAGAACGATCCATTCTTTTATTCGAAACAAACGCCAAAATACAACAATAAACGAAACCGTGGTGTTCACGCAAGCCCCGCCGCGGTGGTCTAGTGGCTAAGGTACTCGGCTGCTGACCCACAGGTCGGGGGTTCGAATCCCGGCTGCGGCGGCTGCATTTCCGATGGAGGCGGAAATGTTATAGGCCCGCGCGCTCAGATTTGGGTGCACGTTAAAGAACCCCAGGTGGTCGAAATTTCCGGAGCCCTCCACTACGGCGTCTCTCATCATCATATGGTGGTTTTGGGACGTTAAACCCCACATATCAATCATATCAATCAATGTGGTGTTCACGCAAGCTCAGGCGAACCATGGCACGGCGCCGGTTCCAAACGCCAACACAATATAACTACTAACGTTCACAAAGCACATTGGCAACGACAAGCACAATCATAGTGTCCGCGCCCGCCACAGGAACACCGAATCACTTATAAACACGCAAAGTAATACGCCTGACATGCCCCTTCATAACAACAACAAAAAAAAGCGTCCATAGGTTGCCTGAAACGACGTTGTAAGCTGACAAAAAGCCGCAATGTTCAACCGATCCAAGCCAAGTTGGGTGGAAATAGCGTTTTCGTTATATCGGCTGGGTGAAAAAAAAGCACTCGATCCGCTTTTTTTTCACCGGGTTGCAGAAGCACTAGCATCATCGTTTCCAGGTGGCTGAACGATGGCAGCGCCTGAGTTCTCTCTATATAGGTAATAATTATGCCTCGCATTGTCTTTGACCCGTAGAATAAGCTGATACTATTGCTGCGCATCTGATTGGTTCAGAGCATTGTGACTCCAGTGGCGCAACTTGTCGGCGGGGGGGGGGGGGGGGGGGGGAACCTTCGCGTATCTCACTATTTTGCCATCTGCTGTCAGAACCAGGTTCGACATCGACATGCCACTTCCCCGTCACACGCGACGTCTCAGTTCGAATGCCGGGACCCCGAGGTGTTGAGGTGCAAATCGACTACCCCCTAAAAATACCGGCGCTTGGCCACGGCGGCGCTGCTTGCGCATAAACGAGCGCAGCCGTCGGCGACAAGTCCTCTTAGTGAAACAAAACGGAAGTAGATTAAACGGAAGACGTTTTTCCTCGCGCGCGAACTGGGACGCGCCGGCTTCTTCCGATGTGGGAAACTGATTAGCGCGACTCGTCCCTTCTATCGTTCCTTTTGTATTTTCTGGTTCTCACCGATTTGTCTTTGCGCTAAAAGAGCACGTCCGTTTGCCCTTCAGCTGGAGCGCCTCTCTTGCGGCCATTGAGGAAGAAGAAAGCAAAAAGTAAAGACAACGCCAGCTTTCGTGAAGCAGAGTGCTTGTGGAGGAAGAAACATTTTTCGGGGGCTCTGCGCACCGATTGGGCCGATCAGATAAGCAACATGGTTGACTTCTTGCGCTCCTACGAGCATCGAAGAAAACAAGGGGATACAAAAAAAGTTCTGATTGGAGAGTTCCTCCACGTGCGCGGCTTACACTTCGCGCTGTTGGCAAACCGGGCTCTGTCCGTGAGTGTGACACATTTGTCGTGAGGGCGCCGCTCAAGGTGGCGAAGACACTCCATTTATAATGTCACTGCATACCACTCCTATTAGGTGTTAAGCGCGTTTCTATCCACCCTTACAGGATAGGAAACAGAAAATTTACTTCGGGGTAAACGCCCCCGCCTTTCACTCAAGGCTACGCGGGTAACCCCATCAGGGGGAGAGGGGGTCATCACAGTCACCTCCTTCCCTAAGTCAAAGCAGCAGATTTTCGCTCCATTTTAGGTAACTATAGGGGACTCGGGGGTGCCCCCCTGCTCCTATGCTTTCATTTACTATCTCTCTCAAAGCGAGAGCTTTAGATGTTTCGTCAACGCTAACGCGACTTTCACGCGTCAATACGAGCAATGAAAAAAATATATATATATGGACCATCTTCCCGAAGAGAAAACCTGATGGGATGCGAAGCAGCAGCGATGCGCACTGCGTTGACGCGGCCGAAACGAGCGTTTACGCGGTTGCTAGAGGAACGGTTTGAAGCGAAACAGCGTAGAATTTACTCCATGATACGTTGTTTGAAACGGAAAGACAGTGGAGGCGGGTTGGGATTCGTATAAGTCAAACGAGCCGAAAGAATGTTTCCACTGGGCACGCAGTCAAGCGTTGCGGGCGGTGGAGAGTGTGAAGCGAAAGAGAAGTGTGTTGCAAGCGGGCGGCGAGCGTGCTACGGGTGAGAGTGACGCCAGCGCGCACCTGCGAAGGACGCGTGCGAGGAGGCCATGACGTAAACCCGCAGTTGCGCTGTGACCTACTTGGCACCGCTCCAACGCCTGCGGCGAGGTGAACACGTTAAGGCACGTTCGTACGGACAAACGGACGTGCGTACAAACGACGTCACACACGAGAGTCAAAGAGCTGCTTCGCATCTAAAAAATTTATGCGATGACATCACTATAAACGGCTTGCACTGACGTCACCGAAACCGCCATGCTAGTGCAGCAGTAGTGTGGAAGGCAAAGCTTGTGATGTCACATTTACGACATCAGAACATCACAGCAAAGAACATCAAGTTCTTTTGCTGTTCATCCACAGAAGCCAATAACGTACCGGCCACCTCCTCCTCATCACATCAATGCGGGTTAACCGCAGCGTGGTTATGTCATCAAAGCCACCATGCTGGTGCACAAGTACTCTACGCAGCTGTGTACATGACGCCACATGCAAGCTATCAATATGTCATTGTCACGAAGATGCAGGCCGTGGGATATTGTGACGTCATCACGACGTTCAATTTGACATCGCACCGCGTGATGACGTCATCACATGACATCATCGATCAGTCAAAGACGGGCAGGTCTCAAAAGTCGGGTCCAACCACCCTTCATCAATAGTCGTACGTTTGTACGTGGCACGTGCGAAACACCCACGCAAAACTTCGGAGTATGGGTGATTTTACACGCCAGTGCTGCAATGGAAAAAAAAAATTAAAGAAGCATCACCTTATTGGTGCCAAGCCTTAAAGTGCGCAGTTGGGCAGCTTTTTTATCCCCTTCAGTTTCATCTTTCTTTCCTCCGTTTTTCTTCCTTGTTTTCTTCTCCAGCTTATTTGTCTTTTTTATATTTATATCTATTGCCTTCTCATTTTATTCGTTTCCTTCTTTTTCTGTTGATCGCCTGCTTCCTTTCCTTTTCAATTTTTATACGCGGTTTTGCTTGCGTTAACCTCTAAAGCTCTGAAGCGCTCCGTACTTACAATGTTTTGGCGAGCTCGCGTGTTGTACTGCCTGTAAAACGTGACAACACTTAAGCAGGCAATAGGTGGAGAGTGCGCGAACACTGGACACGCGGTGACCTAACTTTAGATACATTTTTGTTGAGTTTCAATAAACGTTCAGTTGAAAGCAAGCGCTCGAGATGTCTTTCTTACTGCGTGTTCGGTTTCTGGTTTGCGTTTTTTTTTTTTTTATAATGACGCGCCGACTCACCGAACAATCTATTCTTCTAAGCCGGCGCTGTGCTATAGCTTTGACGTCTTGAGTTCTACATCGCTAGTCTTCGTTCACCCGACCTCTCAAAATGCTTGGCGTTAAAAAAAAACATGAAAGTAATCCGCAATACTTTCGTAGACAGCCCCGACAAGTTCCGAATACGCAGCGGGAGACAGGACTAAAACGGGAAACGGAAGAGGAATAAAAATTAAAGTTAAAAAACAAAGCGGCGCTCGCGAACTACCGCATCCCACTCGCAGTGGAACGCAATGCTGGGCCGGCCGAGTGTCCAGTCACGACAAGGGCGCGAATATCGCAGCGCGGTCTACTCGGACGCTTCTTATATTGGGAGAGAGAATCGACACGCATTGCCGCACACATTTCCTGCATGCGAGCGTCCTGCAGAAGCGCGTTTCGCGCCGTCATTGGGCAACGAGATAGTTCGCCAGACAACGAGCCTCACAGCAAGACAGCTTTCGCTCATGATATCATTTGAAATTCTAGCTTCGCGTTCATTATACGAACCGTTTTTTTTTTATAGCTAAGACGGTTTCATTGAATAGTTTTCTGGCCCATCATCAAGAACACCATTTTGCAGGCAGAATTTAAGAGATGAAAGAAAAAAAAAAACAGGCGCGAATAAGAGTGGGACATGAAAATCAGCCCATAAACGTATAGACAAGGTGAAATATAAGACTGAATGTGTTGTCTGAAGACTGCTGCAGGAAGTTTACAGTGCATACTCGCATAAGGCCAGCACTTGCAAATGCTAGCAATGGTGGTCAAATTATCGATGTTGACTGTCTGCTTCTACAAGAATTTAATAAAAGAAACTGAAAGTGTCAGTTACGTATAATACGAGTTGGAGGCAAAAGCGGGTATACTATATGCACCTTGCTACGTATTAAAAACAAGTCCAGCTGAGGCGTCTACTCTGCGGCGGCAGGGTATCGTTTTATCAGTTGAACGCGTTCACAAAGACAGAGTTAGCGCCCATGCTCACCTCGTTTTCTTCTTTCCTTACTTGTTTTCTTTTTTATGCTTCCTGGTCAACATTCGGCCATTTAGCTCAAAACCACCTTCGCATAAAACATGCAGGCTTTCACCGAAATGACAAGCATGCGCAAGATGGGGGGAGGGGGGAAGGACCGTGGCCTTGGTTTTTTCCTCTAATCATCTCAAGTGATGGGGAGGGGGGCGAAACGTGCTCCATACTTTTGCTTCATGCTCTTTTCAAGCACATTATGAAACGTACTCTTTCTTTCGTAGGTTGTATTTAGACGCACGCTTCTGTGCTACCCTATGGATCAGGCCTCCTGGAGCTGTTATAAAAGTTTTTACCCGCCCGCCTTCAGCGACGTAGCTGGGAGGTGGAACACCGGACGCGTACCCCGCTCGATTTTTTTTTCGTCATGGCACATAGAGCCCAAAATTATACACTCGACCATATATTACGGCCCATGTCTCACCTCAGGTCAAAGAGCTGCCGCCCCTCTCCCCCGCGTAACATGTTCTTATTGCGGAATAAACTTCAAAATCAACCGAATCTGTCGCGCAATCGTTTGAAAACACAATTGAAGCCACACATGTTTTTGACGACAATGCCGCCCGAAGGTTTGAATGAACCACTGCCTTGCCATCTTTACAACCTGAAAACCAGGGAGGCAGGCCTTTTTGAGAAACACGTCATCGCTTGAGATTTTTTTTTTTTCATCCATGCTAAAGCTCGTTGTCTTTTGGTCTCGACCAACGTGATGAAGGAGGTCGCTAAAACATCGCAGTGTGGTGACGCTGACGCTAGAAGAGCAGGATATGAAGGGACCTTAGGTAGTCTAGAGGGTGTTGGCTCAGGTCTTTGGGTATACACACGTAGTACAGCGCATTTGCCACACTTCACAGACTGTTTAGCGCACTGCCAGGTCCGGCAGCCGAACCTGGACCTCGCAACTCCGCGTCGAAGCTCGTATTTCGATCGTATATACTTACTTGGCAGCGTGTCGTCAGGTATGCTTGTCCACCGCGCACTGCTCTGTTCGGGTCTAAGGGCCGTAACCACTCGAGTACAAGAAAGGCGCGCTTTGAAAGCGTGCACGGCTGATGTGAGAATAACTGAGCGCGCAAAATCACCACCAGAGACGGCACGGGTGCAAACTAGCAATTGACGATTCGTTGTCAGACACGGCGATCTGTAAGCTACCACACGTGTGTTGGTGGTACAAATACGCATATCATGGCTTACAGATTGGTGGTTAAATAATCACTTTCTATAGTTTGTGCAACGTCACAGATATCATAGGCACATGCCACCAAAGCTGTGTTTGACAAAGAAAGCTCCAGCGATTTCTTTCAGCCTCGACAATATCACAGTGTCACTCAGCCGCGGGTGACAACAAGAAATGAAATAAGAGTGTGATGTGAGGCACAGTTTAGATTTGTGTGGAAAGGTGTGTCATATTCCACTGTACGGTGATAATTGTTCACACTGGCAGCTGTTTAGGAAACCGATTACCGTACCGAGATTCGCTGAAAGGGCACGTTTCATATGATTTGCGCATGGATCGCAAGAAATGTGCGAACCGCTCGCCCATGGCGACTGCAACAACCGCTAAGGTAGCGTACAGTATTCCTAAACCAACCTAAAACGACCTAAGGTGGCATCATCTTGCTTACGCTTTAACACCGTTTCAGTCAAGAGGAGTTTCTGCAGCTGTTCGTAGATGGCGCTGCTAGTATTCATCGACGCGGCCCGTCGGCGGCGTGTTTGCCCCTACAACTCCTACAACTGAGCGTTCTTGGCGGCCAGTCAGTCAGTCGGCTATGTGGGTCAGTGGACGCGGCAAGGGTTGCCCGCAGTGGTGGTAACTTAGCGAGAAAGTCGCTAAATTTAGCGCCTTTTCAGTCGTGCTAGCGACAATTTTATCACTTTGGAGTCTTAGCGACTTTTTTGGAGACTTTGAAAAGTTGAAATTGAATGTTTAAAGGACTACTGACAGGAAAAGTTTTGTTTTCGACATTTTTTTACAGTAATCCGTAGCTTTGCGTCTAGTAATGCCAAAATTCAATCGTAAATGTTCTAACGCATCGTATAATTGATGCTAGCATCGTTAATTGAGGACGATTTTGTTTCAGTTCAAAACGCCCGCCTAGATACCATAAGAAACTAGCGCCGCACAGCGGGGCAGTGCCTGAGACTACATGCGCTCAAGCTTCGGTGACGCTGAACGTGCGTTTCCAAATAGGGTGACCCGAGAGTGGGGAAGAATAGAACGATGTGGGTGCGTTGAGCGTGTTCCCCTCAGGAAAAAGAAGAGCATTCCTGGCGTAAGCAGCGAAAACCACCTTAGAGCAGCCCGACAACAGAGCGAGAGGGGTGACGAACAATAGTCCTCGCCGGGAGCCAGTCGGCGAATTGTACTCACCCCGAAACGTTCTCGGAATCTCCGATGCCCACAATACTTGCTTGACCTCTGCAACCACGCAAGGGGAGCCTTTGTCTACGTAAACCACAAAAAATGTCGATTTTACCGGAATACTCGGATGAGCACACACCTTCGCTTTAAAACCAAGTTGAAATATTTTACAGGCAGCACTCACCCCTAATAATCGTTAAGAAGTGCATGCAAGAGTCTCAAACGTCGCAAGCACACCAAGCTTCCAAATTTTGTGTCAGGGGTCCTTTAAAACAGACATAGAATATTAGGAAACTAATGAGAACTGGGGAATGCTCGGAACGAGCTTCAAAAATGAGGCCAGGGCACACAGGATCGAGCTTCTTGAGCCGCTGCGATCTTTAGCGTGCGTGCAATGTGGCCACCTGGCTGTTTTGGGCTGGTTGGTACATGATCGACGAAGCGAAAAAAAAAAAACTGCGCGGAACACCGGACAGTGAAAGAGACGGACCAAGCGCTTTTTTCGCTTCGTTGAAAATACAAGGATGGAGAGGAAGCTACAGGAAAGCTGGCCTTTGCCCCTTCCTCCTGGAATTTCGAATACCTTGTCTATGCAGGCAGCTCGAAAGAAACGATGCCTGCGCTCGTCACTGCTGGAGCCTGGATGTCTCCCCCCCCCCCCTCGCTAATGCACACCCATGCTATGGTGGCTAGCCACCATACCCATGCTAAAAGTTCTGAATGCGCACTTGTGCGCCACGTGCTTCCGCGAGCATCGGCAAGCCTATCTCTCACACCATCCCTCTCGCTCCTCGGGTTCTGAAATCCGGGCATGTTCATGGCCGATTCTGCGGGGGTCTACCCAGCGTACCCCTTCAGAGAACACGAACTCAAACGAAGTGGTTCAACCGGTTCAACCTACAACACGTGGTAGCGTTGCTTCACCATGGCTCACTGAGCCGCAGATCACTCGTTCTGTAGAAAAAAACAGCCGCTCAAAAGATTTCGTTCACTCCTGAGCGACACATCTCTATTTCCAGTACACTCAAGGACTAGGTGTAGCGTGCCGACTCGCTCGCTCTAGCTTAATCATGCCTCCAAAGTATGAGCAGCATTATCGAAAAGTTGGGAATCACTGCCCGAGTTTAAAGGCTGGCTACGTCCTGTGGAGAGCGAAAGAACAAAAGCATCATGCGCCTACTGCATGAGCGAATTCTACGCGAAGCTGTGCGATATCAAGAAGCATGCCGCCACCACCAAGCACAAGAAGTCATCTGAACCATACTCCAGTTCTTCTCGGCAGAAGAAACTGCAGTATTCAGCCGCAACTGAGTCTTCCTGCGGCAGAAGTGAAGCAGCTCTTTGTCTGTTTATATGCGAGCACACTGCATTCCTCACCGCTGACCACCTGACAGAACTCTGCAAGAAACAGTTCATGGACAGCAAAAGTGCAGCAGGCATGCGCATGCACCGGCGCAAATGCACGAAGATCATAGTGAATGTGTTATCTCCGCATTTCGTGGATCTCTTGGTGGCTGACATCGGTGACCTCAAAATACAGCCTGATAATCGACGAGGGTACAGATATTTCGATCACTAAGTTACTGGGTGTGGTGGTGCGATACTTCAGTGCTGCTCGGAAGAGCATTGTGACGACGTTTCTTGCGCTTATCGAATTGGACGATGGCACAGCTGTGACAATCGTCAGGGCATTGGAAAACCTCCTCACGCGTATGGGACTTGACAAGAAGCGTCTCCTCGGCATTGGAGTTGACAACGCCTCGGTGAATACGGGTGTCAACAACGGTATTTTCGAGACAATTAAGCGTGAGTGGCAACTCCCGAACTTGATAATGGTAAGGTGTATTTGCCATTCTTTGCAACTCGCACTTTCCCACGCTGTTCAGGGAACGCTTCCCAGGAATGTGGACTTCTTGGTGCGCGAAACCCACATGTGGTTTTCCCATTCTTCAAAGCGTAAAGCCTCGTACAGTCAACTTTACCGTAGCCTCTGCGATGGGGAAGAACCACTATCAATTCCAAGGGTGTGCGATACCAGATGGATATCGTTGGAGCCAGCGGTCGTCAGAGTCCTCGATCAATGGGACATGTTGCTGAAACATTTCGAACAAGCCAGATCAACGGAAGGATGCTACACCGCAGAGCTCCTGTATCAGATGTACTCTGATCCGCTGAATAAGCTTTATCTACTCTACCTTCGACCAATGCTACGAGAAGTTCAGCGTACAAACAAGGCCTACGAGAGGAACGACGCGGATCCCGCAAAGCTTCTTGAAGACCTCACGCTCCTAATTAAGATGGTTTGCAGCAAAGTGCTCATTCCAACGGCGAAGATAGATCCGCTGCGCCAGCCTATCGATGGTCACCTGGACCCCAAGCCATACCTGGGATACGAGTTCGAGAAACTGGCGAGCACGCTACCAGCTGGTCCTGAAGTTGACTTTGTGCGCCAGCGATGCGTTAATTTCACAGTAAAGCTGTCAAATGAGCTCCGGCAACGTCTGCCATCGAACTTCAAGATATTGCAGGGCATGGCACGGCTGTCTGTGGGAGCATGCTTGCGAGTACTCAAGGAGCCTATCACGGAGCTGGCGGAACATTTCGGTGTTCAACCAAACGAGATAGATCTCGTGAACGCGCAGTGGAAGAAGCTGACCCTGGTGGGCTGGGCCAACACCACCGACACCATTGCATTTTGGTCCGAGGCCACTGCGTACCGTGATGCAGCTGGCTCGAACCCGTTTCACGAGGTCGCGCAGCTCGCAGTTGATGTGCTCTCCTTGCCGCACTCAAACGCAGAAGTGGAAAGAGTTTTTAGCCAACTAAGCGTGGTTAAGACAAAACTCAGAAATTCTCTCAGCACTGCCAGCACAAATGCGGTCTTAAGTGTTCGTAGCGGACTTCGCCGTCTTGGAAAGTGCTGCCACACCTATGACCTGCCTGACACAGTGACAAGAAAAGTTGGAACCATGCAAGCGTACTCCTCAGCGTTCGCGCCAAGAAGTAGTGCACGTGCGCAAAGCAGTGGAGAGTCTGCAGACGAGGAGGTGTGGACTGGTGAGGTGGAACTATTGCTTGACATATAGACTTTAGTGACTTGAGTGAAATGTGAAGAACGATCGAAATGAAAGAGCGCCGGCCAAAATGAAAATATTTAAAACATTTCAGATGTTTTAAATCTTGTCATCTTGGCCGGCACTGTTTCAATTTGCTTGTTCTTCATGCTTCTTCCCTACGAGACGATACTTGGTCAAACGATCTTCTTGAGTGCAATGTGTCCAATAAAATAATTTTAGGTTTCACTCGTTCCTAGCATTGTAGTAACATATTACATCAAACGTTAGATAGCAGCTGTGCACGCAGTAGGTTATTGTTGAAAGCTAATTGACGAAGTATGGGCTCTTTGGTGGAATTGCAGTACCTTCATGAGGCAGAAAAAGCGTGCGTGGCGTGCATGCACAAAATTTATGCACACCACGCGTTCCCCTGCTTCGCGGAGAGAGAGAGAGAGAAAACTTAATTTCCGGCAGAGTGCTGCGCTGGGTTCCGACCCATGGGTATGGTGGCTAGATCATGGGGGAAGGAAATAACAGGAGGGAGCATGACGTCACGCACCCAGCCTTGGCAAGCCAACCCGTTTTGAAGCCAACAAAGTCGGCCCTTTTGCCGTGAGATCACGCAATAAACGAGACTTGCCGATACCTCGAAATACGGCGCCCGGTAGCTTTTAATCGAAATGAACTGGTTCGGCGCAGACTGGCCGGCTCACGGAGGTGTTTCAAAGACGGAACAGCGCCGAGAGAACTAAAACCTACCGCGAGCGCTGACGTTTTGGTCACTTGTTGGGCCGACTTGGTGGGCTTCAATCGAGTTGCGCAACGCTCCCTCCTGTCTTTCCTTCCTCCATGTTCCGATCTGTGGTTCAGACCTAGAAGTTTATTCCGCGCAATCCACGTCTCCCGGCAGACCCAGAGTTGCTTGTCCAGACCAAAACTGAACAGCGCAGTCCGACACTAGAAATGATTATTTTATTTTGACTGTTCACTTTATTCACCACAGCAGAAATTTATTTAAATCATTGTTTAAAAATAATCCCTTAACGTGCTTTATCCAGTCGAAAACTAAAAACTCAGGAAAAACGTCATCATCATCATCACTTAGCGACTTTTGGCTGAAATTGACGACTTTTAGGAAGCGTTCTGGCGACTTAGGCCCCCCAAAAGTTACCACCACTGGTTGCCCGGCTGCCGTGCTGCATTGCGAGAAGCGAAAGAAAAGCGGCGGGAAGAAAGATGCTCCCGCTGGAGGCCGCGCCACCGTGTAAACGGCCTACCCCGCGGGCAGTCGTCCAAACACGAAATATGCCGCTGCCCTGGCACGCGCGCAAGCGGACTGTCCTTTTACGCGTATGTGAAAGGAGTCGGCAGAAAAAGCGACTAGAATCGGTCCACCACCCGTCCTGTTCGGCTGGCGCTACATCGCTGTCAATACTCCTGCCCTCTAGGTGCGTAAATTAGGCAAGTTGGTCAGTAGCACTATTTTTTTTTTTTGAATACGAGCGAAAAGAACTTGGAGGGTCCCGTACGAATTCACCTAAAACGACTCCAAGAGGCGAGTCGTACTGATCCCACGGCCGTACCAGGAACTTGTGTCCGGGGGGAGGGGGGTGTATAACGGCTAACTTTGGCCACTGGTGGTGGATGTAAAAGCGTGTGATTACTGTAGTATCACCCGAAAAGCTGGCGCATGAGAGAAAGTTCGGGGGTGTCGAAGTAACATTTACTAGAAATTACATTTTATTACTGTTGTATGTGTTACAGTATTTGCACATCTACCTTATCCATATTTTTGTATTTTTTCTGTATCCTGCAAAATTCTTATGACAGCATGTCTGCCTCACTGTATTTGGAGCAAAGGCCCTTAGTCAGGCTTCCAGCCTTTTGCCTTCGCTCCGTTTTCTGCACTGGCACAGAAAGAAAGGAAAAAAAGAAAGAAAGAAAGAAAGAAAGGAAGAAAGAAAGAAAGAAAGAAAGAAAGAAAGAAAGAAAGAAAGAAAGAAAAGAAAGAAAGAAAGAAAGAAAGAAAGAAAGAAGGAAACCTTCGCCCTGACCGATCCTCTCCCGGCTTCACCTGTTAAAAGCGTTAAGCACATAGCGTGATGTCGCACTTGCTGCAGGATCGGAAGCATCACGGGCTTTCCGCACATCAACTTGTTTTGCACGATCCTTCCATTCGTTTTTTTTTTCTCACTCGTGTAATAGGTCCACCTTCGACGATGAAAGGTGATGTCATCACCATGTGAGATTACGTCATGCGTAACGTCATCACGTGGTGATTATTTTACGCCCACACTCGATTTTCACGTTCGATTAGGCTTCTAAGGTTTTTCGTCTTAAAACACAGGTATATGCTGATTACGAAGTCAGCGCACGCAAACGGCAGCATATATCGACCAACCCCCAACCATCTTCCCACCCAGCATCACTGGTGCAGTACGCATGCAGTAAATAACACCAGGGCGTCGCAATGATTTAAAATATTTTCTAGGCTGCAGGAAGAGCAAGTAAAACTTGGACACACATGGTAACAGTTACCGCGTGACTCTCGAGTTTGACCACTGCATGGCACGTCACGAAAGGCTGACATTGCATTGCGTTTTGAGATATAACTTGGAACAGACGACACTTAAAGGTTTAAGTGAGCTAACTACATCATACTTCACGGGTGTTTGATGAGAGTTGCCTGTTCAACGCCAGTGTTGGTTCGTGAAATTCTACTCATTACAAATTCAAAACAAATTGAGTGACGTTTAGCCAATGACCCACCATCTATCTGCACCATGCTCGACCGGTTAACTGTTATCTTAAACTCGGGAGTTTCAAAGATCACTGTGCAAGTTGCGTACAACAGACAAGGGCCATTGAGACCTCGTTTCGCGTGCTCAGGGTGCGTGTGTGGGCAATTGCGCATTCGAGTGTGCGCATATGTGGGTCGAGCGGATGTGGTAATTAATGTGCAAATAGGTACACGTGACGCTGCGGCACGAAAATAGAGAGTATCACTGTATACGGTTTCATTACTTCCGTTTGGAAGAAGCACCGAGACGAGCTGGAAGCGAGTCGTGAAGTTCGTGTTTAAAAGGGGGCATGCTAATTTCGTAGCCACGAGCGACTCTATGGTTCGGGTGTTTGCGCGCTTTCTCCTGGCGACAGCTTACGGCGAAAGGCGCTTCCCTGAATGCAATACAACGATGCTACTTGCAAGCAAGCGGCTTTGAAAAAAAAAAGAGAAAGAAACACGCATCTTCCCGAAGTAAATGACGACGAGTGGGCGAAGTTTATAAGGTCCATAAAAATTATCAACGTTGAAGTCGCCGACTGGTATAAAGGACGGACGGATATTTTTAACCATATGCGCACGCTGTATACGGTTTGTGCGCAGATGTTTAGCACCTGCGCTATACATCTGCTCTGGACGCCAGACGGCGGTTTATGCACGGATATTGTGCGTTCATAACGTGCTTAGCCCCTTAAAAAAACAAAAAAAAGACACACTGACTATGCCTGGCTGCTTCATGGGCGAAAACACAGTGTACGACCCGATTAATGATATTGGTCAAAAAGCCATACTTATGCAACTGCAGAAGGCAGATCTCATTCAAATTGCGCGGCGTTGGTAATGACTTAGAATAGAGAGATGAGCTAGTTGGCGATTGTTCATTCTCAAAAGGCAGGGCGTGCAAACGCAGACTCGAGAAGGAAGTAAGGACACCGCAGACGCCGCTTAACCACTGCAATAGCGAACAACGTCGGAAGGAAAAAAAAAAACGCGAGAATTTATCTGCGCATGCAGTACACATACCTATAAATCCGGCACGATGTCGTGGACATGGTAGATGACTGTTAATGCATTTGATTTCTTCCTTGTGCAAGTTAATCGACGCATGCGCGCTATACCACTATTATCGATATGCCAAGCCTGAATGATTAAACGCACTCCTTCATTCCTATAGGTCGGTACAGAACTGCGCATTCATCGAGCTTCAGCGTGCACTTGCGCCCTCGGCAACGTAAAGATAAATTAGAAGGTGAGCCTCCAGTTAGCGATCTTTTAAGTTCTCTAAGGTTAACACAGCGGCCCGTCTGTCATGTATAGTATGCGTAGAAGTCGGCGTCCGATGGGCACCACAGTTTACTTTCTTCTTTCTGGTGTTGTGTTTGTACGCCCTGTTTTTTTTTTAGAATGTTGGTATGACGTCATGCGCAGTTTTTCTTCTCGGCTCAAGTTAGTCTGTGTCTATGATGGCGACCGGAAGTTCCGCTACTGTGATGTTCGGCCTACAAAAACACGATGAGGCCAATTCATTTTTTTTTTTTTTTGCTCCCTAACAGTGCGTAAAGGCTGTTTTCTCGTTGACACTGGCTGTGGGAAGACCAAAATTGGCTGTGAAAAAGATTCAAGGTCAGGTTATCTCTGTTCTTTCTGACACTCGGTAATCAAACCGTGCGTTTAGAGACACACAGCACGTTTCGTTCCCGTCACACACCTCCAATTCCATTCAACTGCCGGCGCAATACGGAACTCATTAAGAGGGAACCCATACGGAACTCACTAAACGAGAGCGCCACTGTGACAGCTTACGTCGACGTCGGAGGACGCTAGAAGACTCCAGCCAGTCTTCGTGTCTCTTTAACAGCCGGTCTTCGCTTCTCTTTAAAGCTGTAACGATGCAAACCAAAGCGAGAGTTCCCAGTCAAACGCGCGTAATTCGGCCTTCGACATTCCGTGCCTTCGCGGCGGGCGGTAATATGCGACGTTACGCGCCAGTGCTTCACAATTGCGCCAGCGTTGTCGGTGCGCCTGCCTCACTCAGGACGTCGTCGCCGGTGGCGCCACCGTTCGAGGCGCGTCGAAAGACAACTCCCTCGCTTTTGTTGATGCATTGTTGTGTGTGTTTCACTTGCTCGCAAGTGCAGCCGTTGCCGATGGCGTTTTTTCTTTGTACTTGTTCTTTTTTTTTTTTCTTCTTTGGTTCTGCGCGCTTCGTCGTGATGGTGTCTTAACTCGCTAACTGTCACGCTCGGTTGACGCCCAATGGCGCCCTTCACAATGGCGCAGGGTGTTCCATTAGTGACGCCCGAACGGGCACCTTTTAGGAGCGGATGGCGGGCAACTGAGACGGCGATCGGCAAAAAACGCGCGAGCTGATACAGTCCGAGTTTAAAATAATAAAAACAAATAAATCAGGGTAAAACTTTTAGCACAAGCACTCTACCGGGGAATCGGAAAATAAAGGCGTGTAAGCCCTACTGGCATTCACATAAGCTAATGGGGCCACGACACCCTATTTTCCATCATAACCAAAGTGATATGGGTTAATCGTTAAGCGACCATTAACAAGCTGGCGAACAATTAACGCATTCGGTCGGACACTTAATAAATAATTGATGTACCTGTAGTCAGTGCTGCAAATTGTCGAACTGTGACACCGCAAGGGACCGGGCTTAGTTGAGCTGCAGTAAGGCAGCATTTTTCCCCTTTCTCTTAGCTAAGATGAAATAAAGTGTGATTATATCGTTATTATGGGCAGGTGAGCGGCCCGAGAGTCTGGAAACACAGACGGACTCGCGAGCCGTGACGTAGCAGGCTGTTTCCTTTGCGCGCATGTGATTCAAGTCAAACGATTTTGCTCCATAGTTGTGAGAAGCAGCAGACTATTATTGAAACAAGCTTCCAGGACAACCTATCATCCTTTGGCTACGTTAAAAATATTTTTCTCATTTTCTGTGGTCACCCCGCCGCGGTGGTCTAAGGGCTATAAGGTACTCGGCTGCTGACCCGCAGGTCACGGGATCGAATCCCGGCTGCGGCGGCTGTTATTTTCGATGGAGACGGAAATGTCGTAAGCCCGTGTGCTCAAATTTGGGTGCACGTTAAAGAACCCTAGGTGGTCGGAATTTTCGAAGCCCTCCACTACGGCGCCTCTCGTCATTGTGTGGTGGTTTTGGGACGTTAAACCCCACATATCAATCAATCAATCATTATGTTCCGAGATCAGCTCCGTGCGCAATCGAACTATTTCAGCTTTTTGCAACTTGGCTTTGAAATTGAGCGCTGTAGCGGCTGAGACTTCGGTAGCAGAAAGTGGTTTCAAAGCTCGATGCAGAACATGACGTCACACACGTATTACGCCGTGACAAAATCGCGGTCGCCGGCGGTGGATGTTGTTCATATTCAGCCACTCATAGAGCTCATTTGGCCGCAAAATACAATTTTACAGTCAATCGTTTACCCACGAACAGGAGCAATAAACCCACTGCTTGTACGTTTTGATGAAAACCGAAAATTCTTGGTTGACTGCATCGCGGCCCCGTAAACGGCGTATGACCGCACCCACCGACGTTAGACATAAATAGCCGATATTAGCCCTGATCTATTCAATAACAACCTATAGTAGCTGATATTGTCCATTACTTAGTCGACGTTAGCCAGAACTGGACTGTATAGTGCTGGTTACCTTCAAGGCCTGGGGTGCTATTCTGGACACTGTCTGATTCCGCGATATTGTCAAATTTCGTAATGGCGGCATTCTAAGCCAATCAGAGAGGTCGTAGCAGCTCACTTGGCCAATTAGCATCGATCAATGGCGGAATCCGACAACATGGCGGAATTCGACAATGTCCAGAATAGCACCCACGCAGTGGCACCCAGCAGCGTTTCTAGATGTATGGCATCCAGTGCGCTTGACTATACAAACGATGAAGCCAAGTTCACGTGCCTATTAGGGCAAAAACCTTATATTGATCAAACGTCAAATTCGACCTTCGGCGGCAGTAGCGTAGCCAGGGTATTGCACACCAAACCCGTGCCCCTCTCCCAACGCTTTTTTTTTTTTTGCTACGACATGCAGAGCGCAGAATGACTCTATCAAAAAGGTGCCCCCCCTCCCCCCCCCAAAAAAAATTCTGCCTACGTCTCTGTTTTGTGGTGATTGTCCCGCGGCGTCGGGGACGACTGAGGCGAAAATCACCATCAAATGATGACGTCACCATACGAAGTCATCACGACGTCACAAATTCTGGTGCAACGTAACGTGACGTAACACTTCATGATGCCGTTGTAGCCCCCTATCACTCAGGCAGTGAATAAAAGCGGGGAGCAAGAGGAAAGAAAATGAAGATGGCACTTGGCATAAAACCACGGCTCATGCTCCATGCTCCTTCATAAAAAGAAGAAAGAAGGTGTTAGCCTTCGAGTCGTACTAGGTGAATGCACAAAATACCTCTGTGAGGTTCTGCAGTATTGTCAATATAGCGAACTAGGACGTTGATTCTACTTCACTGTCAATGTCAGTGCCGGAATCGTTCTGGTTCCTTGGCAAACGTCTGCTTCTGCTTCAAGAGTACGGAGCCACATGACTGACAGCAGGAGTGTCGCGCATAAAGTCTTACCGCCGCTATACAACTTGAATGAAAAAAAAAAAAAAGTCTCCACGGCGTTGCATAAGAATCGCTAATTTGCGAGTGTCAATGGTTGGGCCCGTCTCGCTGGAGGGCCAGTAACCTGGTAGCTTTGCCCGGGGTTAGGACAACGGGCCCGCGCCCCACCACACTCCGGAATACTTTTTCGCCATGGTAAGGAGCGAAAATTACCATTTCAAAGGGGTGCCCCGCCCACCAATAAAAAAAATTAAGATCCCCCCCCCCCCCCCACACACACACACACAAAAAAAAAAAACTTATGCCTACGCCTTTGCTGCAACCTTGCAACCTATATATGCCTACACAGGGGCGTCCCTAGTTTGTGGGCATCATTACTGCCAGAGCCATTGCCCCGCCGCGGTGGTCTGGTAGCTAAGATAGTCAGTCGGCTGCTGACCCGCAGGTCGCGAGATCGAATCCCGGCTGCGGCGGCTGCATTGCCGATGGAAGCGAAAATGCTGTAGGCCCATGTGTTCAGATTTAGGAGCACGTTAAAGAACCCCATGTAATCGAAATTTTCGGAGCCCTCTACGACGGCATCGCTCATAATTATACGTTGGTTTTTGGGACGTTAAACCCACAAATTATTATTGAGAGACATCACTGCATGTCCCGCTCTGCCAATGACATCATACGTGACGGTTTTCACAGGTCACGTGACCACTAGCTGTTTACCTGCAAATAGACGCTCACTGTTATACACATATGTGCCCACATTCCGAAATATAAAGCCCGTTGCAAACATAAGTCAGCAACCTTAGATTCCTAAGTCGACTCACTCCGAATTACTCGGATCGAGCAGTTAGGTTTGGTTGAGCCTGGATAAGTGACATTTTGGTGACTATTTCAGTGCAAGTGGGTCTCGTTAACAATAATTTTAGGGAGTCTGATTCCCAGTGGGCCATTAAGTGCAAAATGAATTTCTTGAGCGAGTTTGAGTGAGCTCCACCTTTCATTACACCAACCTATATATATATATATATATATATATATATATATATATATATATATATATATATATATATATATATATATATATATATATATATATGTACGCCAGCGCCCTTCGTCCCGTGTTGCGCGAAAATTTTGCGGTGTTTCCTCTCCTTTCGCAACCATGAACCACCAAAACTAGCTCAAGTTTCAACTCAAACCCCGCCGCCGTGGTCTAGTGGCTAAGGTACTCGGCTGCTGACCCGCAGGTCACGGGATCGAATCCCGGCTGCAGCGACTGCATTTCCGATGGAGACGGAAATGTTGTAGGCCCGTGTGCTCAGATTTGGGTGCACGTCCCCAGGTGGTCTAAATCCCCGGAGCCCTACTCTATACGGCGTCTCCCATAATAATATAGCGGTTTCGGGACGTTATCTAAGCCTCAACCAAAGCAGCGCACTTTCGCTTTAGTTTTTGCGTTATACCTTATATGGCGCGCATTTTTAAAGCCGGCGATGAAAGCTGCGCACTCCTCGGCGATTGTTAAGCGCGTACGACGCGTGCTTGAATCATCGCCCTGAGATCGTGAGGCGCTCGTTATGTATATATATATACTGCAGCGACGACGAAATCTGGCCTCTCCATTGCCCGCACACAGCGGCTCAGCCGAGGAAGAGACATGAGCGGGCAGTTTCCTTCTCCTTGGATTCGTTGATCCAGATAGCTCCCTGCGCATGCGCCGCTCATTTATTCCTGCGAGTATACGGCACGATCTATTTATTTTTATTTATTTATTAGAATACCCTCAGGGCCCGTAGGGCATTAAAGAGGGGGTGGGTACAACATATATAACACACAAGAAAAAAGACAAAATAAAGAAACAAGTACGTATCAGATGCGCAAATCAGGAAGGCAACATAAGTCAACTAAAAATGTATAAGAATTCAAGCACATACAAGACAAAGATAGATAATGGAAACTGCGTATAGTTACAAGCATTGCTGAGAAATTGCAATATTGAATAACAAAGGGTCTGTTATTGATACAACGGAAGATACAGCACATTCGCCTGAAAATGGTATAGCAAGGCGGCTAGATATAGCGTCTGTGATTATCGTTGCTATATATTCACTCCATAGGGAGCCTTCGTTAGCGCGCGCCTCCATTTTGTTTATTGGGGGGGGGGGGGGGGGAGGTAGTGTCAGCCTTTGACCTACCACTTGCCACCGCCCGCTAAAACACAATGTTGCCAGTCCCTGTTTCCATGACATTAAGCGCCATATTGGTTTTCGCGGCCAAGCGTTCCTGCTCCGCCACACGGCACCAGCTGCATGTTGGCGCGGGTGAGCTGGGTTTGACTACACCGTAGCCCTAGCTTCAGTAACGACACCTAGTCCTAGCGCTAAACACACCTACGAGAACTTTGGAGTGCAAATGCCAGGGTTCTGCGTGCTGCAATGCAAAACATTCTGGAGACTGTTCCACTTCCCGACTTGCTCTAGCCGACGAAAACGCAGTCCAGAGGGACTCACTGACTGGCTGACTGACTGGCTGACTGACTGACTGACGGACGCATGGACGAACGCACAGATGGATGCTTCGCCCCGTTCATCATCATTCACTCCTTGGATTTGCTGTGATGTTTTTCGTGTTCTACAAAACGGCGGCTAACTTCGGAAAACAAGCCTTCAGCGTTCAGAACTTGCTATATATATATACATAAGGCAAGGAAGTGTATACCTAAGGGCTCGTTTTTCCGTGTTTTGACACAATATTAATGAGATCTAACAGACAGTAATGCCAAGGAATGTATAGGGGAAATTATTAGAACCAATGGAATGTAAATAAGAAGAAAGAAAAGTGGGTGAAAAAATAACCAGCCGTGAGCAGGAATCGAACCTACGACCTTCGAATAACGTGTTCGATGCTATATATACTTTTCTTTGAAACCCACGCCACCTTCAATGTAAACGAGCGACCATTGTGAATCAACATGGCGGCCGTTTTAGCCTGTTCTATACAAGCGACCAGGATCCGAACTTGTCACGACCCTAAAAAACAGAGACGCACGCACATGAAATCTCCTTAACTCAGTCGAAAGCCACGGTGAAATATAACCCCACCCCCCTCAAAAAAAAAAAAAGCCCAATATGTTGATAACGGCACTTGTCTTCATCGTGTTTGCTGCTGATATTTTTTTGCTTATACGCGATTGGCCATTAGAAGTAAGACCACAGGACGATCCTTCAAATGTAATATATATGTGCGCAATGGCTACGCATAGGCACGCATTTTCGTGCATCTGGTGGTGATAACCTCGCAAGGACGCGACATTGTCTCGGCAGATGTGTTCTGCTTCTTGGCGAAATAGAAAGCAGGTAGTAAGCTTGCGCATGTGGAAACTAGCTGGCTTTGTTGCTTATATTATGTTGTTCCAAGCACAAAAAAAAATCGGTTCTTTTTCCGCGAAATCTCAGCAAAGCGAGAAGCTTACAAGCACTGCCACTAGCACAGGTGGTGAAACCTGCAGCGGCTACATTTCCGATAGAGGCGAAAATGTTGTAGGCCCGTGTACTCAGATTTGGGTGCACGTAAAAGAACCCCAGGTGGTCGAAATCTCCGGAGCCTCTCACTACGGCGTCTCTCATAAATCATGGCGGTTTTGGGGACGTTAAACCCCCCATATCAATCAATCAATCAGTCAATCAATCAATCAGGTGGATAAAAGATTATACTCTGGTGTTCTTTATTGTTGGAAAACATCAGTTAATAAAGCGCTCAGAAGTTAGTTCTTCCCGCGGCAGCATTCGCACAAAATTTTTTGTGGGTGCAAGTTTACACGTGGAAAAAAAAGTTGGACCAGTAAAACGCGCGCGGAGCAAAGCAACGGAGGTCGTGGTGTTGCTCTCTCCCTTTCCCTTTACCATCGCCTGCATTTCACACCAACTATACTACACTACACTATATTATAAAGTACTGTACTGTATACGCTATGTTACGCTATAATATACAAGACTATGCTATGCTTTACCCGTGCACCTCTTGCTTTCCATCCTCCCCACCCTCATTGCAATTTCCCTCCTCTTTACTATATTTTATACTAGACATGGATATGCTTACTCTCTCTCTTGTGTCAGGACTTTGATTCGGGTGAGTTGGTACATTTCTAGCTGGGACAAACAGCGCAAAAAAGACGAGGACACAGAAACACAGTACGCATATATACGAGCGCTCCATCTTTCTCTATCTTTCTATTTTCTTTATGTCCTGCTTTCCTTTCCTTTTACGTCTCTCTTGCTATTCCTTAATGTGTCCTTCTCCCTCTTTCTCTCTCTGTACTTGTGCTCTCGCCTATCTTTTTCTCTCCTTCTTCTCTTTCTTTCTCTCTTTTGGCAATATACTACACCCTTGTGGCTTAGCACGAGAGCAAAAGAGTGGATACTTGGGCTGGTTGGTAATGTAGTTTTGAAATGGTCTGTCTTCTTTTTGAAACATTGCCTGCTCACGAAGAAAGTATATTTCTTTCAAAAAATAGCGCGAGAGAGTCATGGCACAGCTGCGACAATTTGTTTGGAGCAAAAAGCATGACAGAAGGGTGCCAAAAGAAATACATGAAACCTTTCTGGCGTTATGCCGTCTATAATAGTTTGCCCTGAGCTGTGGAAAGTCTGTATGGGACAAACGGTACGGTGTAATGATGACCGCCTGAGGGAGCATGCCAATACCATAGGAAAAAAAACAGACGGTGTGCATTTTCCGGCGCATGTCAAGTCACGTGTGTCATGTTCCACGCAAGATAATATTGGGCTCGAGGATATACCGTGGCGCCACCTAGGTGATGACGTTACTCATAGGATGCTGGGTTGTATCGTCTGCCAGATCGCCGTATTTTCTGCGCTCTTGCTGAGGTCACCGTGCGTGCTTCCCTTTGTTTTGAAGATGAGTGCTCAAAGAAGCGGTAAGACCTGAAAATATGGGCAAGCAAACTACGAATCGATGCCCTCGGTGGCACTCTCGAGTCTAATTGCATCGTAAAATCGCGACTATGAACCGGTGAAGCCATGGGGGGCGATGCAAGCAAGGCGAGAGCACGCATTCTATCTATGACGTCAAAACGATCACAGCGCTCGCCTCTCTAGTGGAAGCCCTCGCGGCCAACAGGCAAGAGCGGGGATCAAACGGTGAAGCAGCTATTAGAAGCGCCCCGCCGCGGTGGTCTAGTGGCTATGGTACTCGGCTGCTGACCCGCAGGGCGCGGGTTCAAATCCCGGCTGCGGCGGCTGCATTTCCGATGGAGGCGGAAATGTTGTAGGCCCGTGTGCTCAGATTTGGGTGCACGTTAAAGAACCCCAGGTGGTCGAAATTTCCGGAGCCCTCCACTACGGCGTCTCTCATAATCATGCAGTGGTTTTGGGACGTTAAACCCCATATATGAATCAATCAAGCTATTAGAAGCGTTTTTACATTGGAGGGAAGGGGTCCGCCTGTATTAGTGACACATCAACTGTGCTATCTGGATCCGAGTTATCCTTTCCCAACACACATATTTCCGGATGACAGGTGTGTTGTCTCTTCTTCCCGCATCTGCGCATGCTCCGAACGTTTCTTGGCTTGCAGCTTTTGCTGTCAGTAAACAGTTGGTAGATGGCGTTCATCTGTCTTTCTCCCTTTCACTTACTTGAGGGCCCAAGCTTTGCGCCACAAATAACGTGTTCAACAAACTTACGCACCAACTCGCCTATAGAAAAAGTTTTTCTACAATTCATTTCACGTGGCTGTATACGTCGTGCTTCAATATATGCGTTTTTGTGCTAACAAAGTTCGTTGTGAGAACAGCGCTGTTGTTCGAATCCATTCTTTTCCTTTGTTGTAGCTGTACTGTATCGCGCTGAATCTACAGAATATGTTTAACCGCATCCAACTCGCCGAAATGTCGGTTTTTCTGATTTCTCCTCGTGTGTTGATCACGCGTGAATACGATGCATCAGCTTCGTACCTTTGCGTTGAGTAACAGCTTGTAATGTTGATGCCCCATTTGATATATTGTTGATGACACTGACATTAACGGCTGTAAAGCTATGTGCGATCGAGGGTAACATAAATACAAATACAAACGGCTAATTGCAGCCGATTACAGCGCAGCGCTGGTCGGGAGCGATATTTTCGTAGCGCGACTGAACGATGCCGTTTGAGAGATGGGGGCAGTTCTTGTCAAGAGATCGCTACAGCAGCACATGCTCCAGGCCTCGAGTTCTAGAAGGTTCATTAATACAGGTTGCTGCTTCGAATTCATTCAGTGTATCAAACGCGGGAGGCACAGTGGCATAACCAACCCATGGCACTCCGAACCCGTCCGCCCCCCCCCCCCCCCACGAATTTTTTCGCCATGGCATATATATAGTGAACAAAATAGCACCTGATGATGATATATGCTGTTTTTTGGCGCAAGGGCCATTTGATGGCCAAAGAGCGCCAGTTCATGGGACAAGAGATGTGGACAATGATTGTGATTAGCGGCTGTATAAAGGCCATAAAATTCGTCGCGGTAAGGCGGGTAAAAACATACAGGTAATAAAATCATGACCATGCCATGAAAGGTGTGTGTGGTGCGAATAGATGAACAAAGTTGGTGATAATAAAAGACGATGGTGGATATGTATGGCATTAGCACAAGTGCCTCACTCGTTCATACCCTTGCGTCCAAGGGCCGTGAGGCAAGTGCTTTCTTGTGCAGCCACCGCAGCGAAAACCTCTCAGGAGAGGTCGTGCTACGGAATGCCCGGGTATATGATATGATATGAAAACAAAATAGCACCTGACCACCACTCTTGATCAAGGAAGTGCGACCCCCTTTTCTCCGGTGACAGAGTCTGCCTACTCCTCTGGTGAAGTTGGGAGAGTATCAGGTCGTCGAGAGGCGAACGCCTTCTGCCAAAGACAAACGCGAGGTCTTAACACTTGTCGCGTTATCGTGTGGACGCCCGCGGTCACTGGCGCGATTGATGGATCAAAGTGCACGCCGGCTTGTCGGGCCTCCGCCTACCTGACGTGACCAGTGTCCTTCGAATCGAGTTGGCAAAAATAGAATGCGTAGCTGAGTGCGAAGCCCAAAGTGCGTGCACAAGCTCTCTTCAACGCTTGTTAGGCGGACAACGCGAGTCGCATTCGGCGCTGCAGCGCACAGAAGCCGGATTGCAGCCGGTGCTCCAGATTGCTCGTGACGGTCTCTCGATCAATCATCCGCTACAGGCGGCACCTGAAGGCGGCGCGCGCGTCAGTCTCTATTCTCGAGCGAGTAACGAAGTGCGCGCATGCGCTCTTTCATCTCTCAATTAAGGGTGCGCCGTGGTTTCTTGCCTGCAGGCATAACGAGTCTCGGGAAAAAAAAAAAAGTTTTGATTTATGCTTGGGGCGGAGGTCAGCGAGGTCCTGTCGCCACTCCGCGAATAACTGGCCTTTTAAGGTGGCCCCAAATGAAATTCGCGAGATTCGTGCGCACGAGACGAGAGGGAGAGTGATGACGTCAAAGGAAGAAGAAGAAGACTGCGGCATGAATGACCACGACAAAGGCGTTGCCTTAAGAGGAATGACCGCTTGTCGTTAGCTATGTTTAGTGACCAGCAGAAACGTCGGGACCGGAGTTAAGAAAAGGCCTACAACGACAGGCGTGAGCCGGGTCTCATAATGACACACATGCTACTTTCTTTCCGTGTTTTATTATTCAAGCGCGTTGCACGTGTGTATAGATTTGTGCCTTGCGCAAATCACGCCATAATGTCCGAGATGAGTCGAGATTACCTTGAGACCATTCTTTTACATACATTCTGCAGCCGTCGTCAACGAGACGACCACGTGACAATATTGAGGTGGAAGGGAGGCAACATCAAGTTGACGTCGAATCTAAACGAAACCAAGCTTCACGGTGGATGCGAAAAAAGAAAATGAACCGATGACGTGTTTCCCACGTTGGCTCACCATTGGTCCTCGGCTTTCAGGGTGTAGAAATTGGAAGTAAACGGCTGGTGGAACGCAGCATTATGCAGTGGTGACCCTCGAGAGCCATCATCGTCAAAAACTTGCATTCGATACAACCTCCACTCCAAACGATTAGGGAACAGGTCCGACCATGTAAAGGCCAAAAGTGTTGTAGCTCAGGAGAGTTGGACATCCACGAACTCAGCTTGTATTAGCGCAGTACATATAAGAAGGAAAGACGAAACAGACGTAAAGAAAGTGCCTGCCCTTGACTAGAGTATAAAGTTGGGCATGTTGGTAAGACATACTTAATCGACGTAGCACGTTTTGAAACATAGGACAAGGGAATGGACAGAAGGGAGCGCTTCTTCTGTCCCTTCCCTTGTCCTATGTTTCAAAACGCGCTACGTCGATTAAGTATGTCTGCCTTTCTTTACGTCTGTGTCGTGTTTCCTTCTCACATGACCGTGCAGATATACAACCTAAGTTTGTGTAAAGGTATGTGGCAGACTTGGCGCCCATCAGAATATCAGGGGGGTGGCGGATGCGACCACAACCCCCTAGTTGCCGCCTTCTTTCGCACGCCTGTACCTACAAATATGCCTAGTACGTGCACAAAGGAACTGGGCAGTGGAATGGGAGAACGCTAGTGAAAGTAAGTCTTAGGTAGCGGTTTATATGCGCGTTCTCAAACACTAGGTCTCACCTAGTGATACTGAGATCACTTGGGGAGTGCATTCTGGGAATTCAGATTCTTCGATAATAGCTATCTCACGCCAAAAAGAGAAAAATGTGACGACAGACGACCGCCGCGCCCCCAAACACGTGCGGGCGCGTCTGCGCGGTGACTGTGCGCATCCACGAGGTAGTACATTCATCTTGTATCTCTCTTTCTTCCCCTCCCCCTTCGAGAGCGCGCCCTTTGGATCCACTCCCCAATTACGTGCGCATGCATCGGCGGCTACCAACCGCGCCACCGTTGCGTATACGCGACGCGCACGCCACCCCGTGTCTGTAAGCAACGCTCCAGAGCAGGGCATGCACGACAAGGAGGCTGCGAGCGATCGAAAAAGGTGGAAGAAAGAAAAAAGATTCGGGCGAGCAGAAACATCGTCGGCATCCCGCACCGGCTAATGCGTCTCGCTCGTCGCTTCGGCAAGGTGGCGCCTCGAGCGATTTTCCGAGCAGGGGAATGCCGAAGAAGTTGTGTGTTTTACGGCGGAGGGGACGCGCGCGCTTGACCCAAATAACGTTGCAGCCCCAGCACGGGCCCACCCCTTAACGGGGCCCGACGTCTGGCAGTGGCGTGTCTCACCGGAGGGACGATTCACGTGGGGCGCCGCCGACAAAACAGTGCAGTGCCGTGGAACCACTGACTCGACACATGGAACGGATAAGTGCACATGATGTGTACAGCTTGTCTGCTGCCGGAAGATAGCATCACGCACGCTGGATCACTGAAAATATTTAGATGAACGCGTGATTTGTATGACCACCGTGGAATCCGCTGCTTGCGGAGACGCACCAATGTATGAAGCAGGTGCGATTTTTTTTTTTTTTTGCCCCCAGCAGAACACGTGAAATCAGGCAATCTTTTGCGACCGCCCGGCCAAAGTGTCCTGCTCCTAAGCTTGATATGGATCCTAGAGGGTTGGATTATTAATGGCGGCGATTGCTTCAAGGGGGGTAGGGTGGGGGGTGAAATACAAATATGTCATTGCAGTACATACTATTAAGATTAATGTGCACAGCAAGAGACTTCAGGTAGTGAAAATGATACCGAAGGCCGCTGCCACAACATTGCACGTCTCTGGCACGCAGAAAAAGAAAATTTGTTTATTGTTGTTGTGTCTATTTAGGAGTATAGATCACCGGTGATTGGTTACACTGGAGCCTTTTTACAGCACTGTCTAGTGTATTGACATCAATAGCTGCTGCCGGCGGTTGCCGCAGATACTGGAGTAAAGCGAGAGTCACTAGTGGGAGTGCTCCCTTTAACAGCTGACCCCAGCGTGGAATTTTGAGGGATTCGAGGGAATTCTATGGCGGAAATTCGGTTTATCGGATACAGCTCATCAGATGGTTGATTGAGATGTTTTCTTCGGACGACGAGTAGATTCGGCGCGAAATCACTTGTATTCAACGCGGAAACATGGAACTAGACATGAGACCTTTCGCGCTTCTTTGTGTCCGTTTCATCACGCTGCAAGCAAGCATGATTGTGATCTCACTTATTACCAACTGACGCATGCGACAAAAGTCACTCTGCGGTTCATTATGGAGTGCTGAAGGAACTGTCACACCACCCACTTGTCTTGACTTTCCGATTCGGAACCTACGGCCTGAAGATAGTTCTTAAAATTGAGGAGAATAAATGCTGCCCAGCTCTGTGGTCTCGATAACGCTGTTTTGTTCTTTTCAAGTGGATTCAAAATTTTATACCCCAGTGGTCGCACATATTCAAGTGATCGCAGTAATGTATCCGGCGGCGCGCTTTTCGTAAGTGCGACAAATATATGCGCGACATCCATGCATGCAGTCCAAACTTCTATGCTGCCGCATTACTTCGTTTCACGGTGCATCTGACAGAGTTCGTTTGCACAAAACCGAAAACATGAGATAGTTTGTAAGTATCCGTGTATGTTGCTGAAACGCAAAGACAAACGAGGGCCCAATAAAATAGAACGCGCTATAGTGTCGAACTAAATGTTATTCGCCAAGACGCACCGATTTCGTCATACCAAGGCGCATACGTGCTCAAGAATTTTACCACTGGTCCGCATCAGTGAAGAACGAAATCAAAGAGCGCCAACGTTTGTCTTGGTTTTCGTAGATTCAAGCCTTCCTATACCGGTGTCACACGGGCACTTTCGATCGTGGTCAGGCCCGATCAAGACGATCGCGATGATTGCATCGCGATATGGCCCCATTATTGCGATTTGGCCGACTTGCGTGCCAAACTCGTCCCGAGTCAGAATCCAAAATTCCGATGCGGATCAACCCTGATTGCGATCAAAAGTGCCCGTGTGACAACGGCATTAAAGACAGCGACCGATCGCACTGACGTTGAAACTCGGGGCTGCTTTCACACGCCATTCGAATATGTTGGCAGGCTTAAGCCACGCTGTACGGATTTAGAGAGCTATACTTTTAGGCTCGGTGGTAAGTACGAGGTGAGCAGGGGGGAAGGGGGCAAGAGGGGCGCCAGGGGCGGTCGGCTTGTGACTCGTTACATTTTTCGTTCCCTCCCGTGAGAATCGAGCGTGCCTTGGCTCCAGCTCACGAGGCCTTTCTTCCTAAGGCATGACAAATGCGTGGGGCCTCTGGAAGGGACGCGAGGGTGCTCTCCGTGGTTCTTAACGGTTGCGAAGATTAGAACAAGTCTGTTGAGTGGTGGCTGGCCGCCTATGATTTAATGCTGAGCACACGGCGCGGAGCGATAAGTGAAAGTTTCCCTGCATGGTGCACCTTGCCTCCCGGAGTTCCACCCTACGTTATAGAGCCGGATATGATTATATCCGAGAAGTCTAGAACACGTGGAATAAGCGGTGAGAGCATATACTTTCAAGGCAAGCTGGTCGGTAAGATGACCTGAAAGAGCAGCGTCTTTGCAGTGAACAGCCTAACCTAACCTAACCTAATCTAATCTAACCTAACCTAACCTAAGGCACAAAACAAAGGTTATTCACGATTCCCGCGTGATTCGCTCAGTCGGTAGTGTTTCACTCGCTGTGTATTCGTGCTGGGTTCTTGACTAGTTTACTGAAGGATTTGAGGCTTGTACGCTTGTACAAGCCGGTACGACACAGATAGGTACCAACGCCTATATATATATATATATATATATATATATATATATATATATATATATATATATATATATATATATATATATATATATATATATATATATAAAAGTGCCGCCATATCCACGAAGTGAATGATGATGAGTAGGCGAAGCTCCGGAGGTAAACCTGGTAAACCATGAATCCCCCGTACATTTTGCCCACTCAATTTTATAACAACGCTCCCGCTAGCGTACGTCGCCGCACTAAATCGAACGATTGCCTTCCACCAAAACACGCGCCATAGGTGACGTCATTCCTATTTTATAACATCTCGCATCTTTCATCGTCAACTACAAGTACGGTCATCTAGTGGAGACTGCAAGAACTAAACGAGAGGTGGCTACGTACAGGGGACGCACAGCCCACGCCTTAAGGAGCTTCGCCCCTAAAAACAGCTCCGCTTTGCGGTCACTGATGACGCAGCAAAGCTGGTGGCCTTCCCTTCTTCAGGCTATCACATTTCCGTGTTTTCCGTGTCTTTCAGATATGTTGTATCACTGCTCTTCAATAAACAGTCTTTGTTGAAGGGACAACAAAGAGCAAAACAATTTGTCGCGTATTAGTAAAGTATATAATTTCACAGTCCCGAAAACACCACTCTTACCGCTACACGACGCGTGGTAAGCGAAAAAAAAAAACGCGCGAAAAGGAACTGCGGATGGCGACGCCACCTTGAGATTTCCGCAACAATTAAACACCAAGACGTAACAAATTTCCAAGGCGTCTTCCGAGTCCTACGTACATTCCAATTGATGAACACGAAGTGAATTGCAATCTGTGGGTACCATAGAGCTTGCATACGAAGGTTCAGAAAATTTCATCGAACCAATGTCGCGAAAGTACCGAACATACGTTTTGAAATTTCTTACGTCACGCGCGGACATTTTGGCGCGAAATTTGAAAATGAAAATTCAACCTTGATTTTTCCCACTAATAATGATAGACGATTGACTGATCGATTGATTGATAAGTGGGGTTTCAACGTCCCAAAACCACTGTATGATTATGAGAGACGCCGTAGTGAAGGGTTCCGGAAATTTCGACCATTTGGGGTTCATTAACGTGCACCCAAATCTGAGCTCACGGGCCTATACAACGCTTCTTCCTCCATCGGAAATGCAGCCGTCGCAGCCGGGATTCGTTCCCGCGACCTGCGGGTCAGCAGCCGAGAACCTTAGCCACTAGACCACCGCGGCGGGGCTGCTAATAATGAACTTATGATAGTGAAGCATATTGCATTATAGTTCTCAGAGTGCAGTTTGTAAATCTAAACCAAGTAATTGTGCCTCTTTAGCGTCTGTTCAAGCTTTGAGGTGGTAGTATAGCCGCCACCTTTTGCAACCACAAAGTATCCCGCGACAGTGGTGTGACTGTGATAACGCAACCGCCATTTCTTCGGCTGACTGTCGCCTTGTTCCTTTTCAATGGAAGCTGTGTGTACTAAGATTTACCCTATTTATGTGGCTCATACGCGCTAATGATGTTCATAGTTTTTTAATAGGCCACTCATATTTCTGTGGCACATAGCCGTGTGCTGTGTTAACCATTGCCTTCCTTCTTAGTGAAGCAGTGGGATTAAGCAGTGTAGCGAGATTTACTCAAAGCCTCGCCAAGCCCATTTACGATGCCCACCTGCGTTACCACGGATCTCGGACACGAAAGTATAGCATAGCTTAGCTCTTATTACAATTTCTTTTAAGGGGGAGGGGGGCGTTAGAGGTGCGGGATTTTCAGTGCGTTTATCTTAGAGTGAAACCTGTGTGGTTGGCGGGTGCAGGACAACGTCTATAGACCACGTCCACAGCTTCCTGCAGTAGCCACATTTCGAGAACGAGTTGGGTGTTTTCCTCGAATGTTCATTCGAAGCGGTCAGCACGACTCCCTTGCAAATAGCAGGGGTTCCCGACTTCGCCGTGAACGAACCCCGCAGGTGGCTCAAAAAGCCACCATGTTATACGGTCGGTCTCGGCGCGTATAATACTTCTCGCGCAGTTCCGCAGAGAGGTTATATAGGGGCCTCCAGCAAAGCGTCGTATACCAGCATCGCGTGTTCCCGTTCATAAAATCCCCCCTGCGTGCTGCGCACGTTGCATCGGTTCTGCTCCCTCGGACAGCGGGTAGTGGGAACAGGGCCGCGAATAGCATCCTAAAGCATCCTGTGTTGAGCCAACGGCGCTCTTCCCGTTTGATCTCCGCGCGGCCGGCATCAACCCGTGATGGGGGCATAATTCACGGAGCGCGACCTCTCCGCAAAACCTGCCGTGCGCGCAGTTTTCGCTTTTATTACGATTATTACTTTGCTATACACCCACGTGGCACGGTGCGTTCTCGTTTATTCTTGCGGAAGAATCGTTTCATTTGGCTTTGTGCGCAGTTGAAATAATAATAAAAAACAGCTACATGATTTGCAATCTGCAAAGTGGTGGCTATAGGAACGGGACATTTGGAGATGTCGTTTTTTCCGAAGGGCCCACGAAACACAGTACGCACAAAGCTATGAGCCGCCTGCTGATCCTTGTAAATAGTGCACGCTCGACCACACACGGCCGATCAAAGTACAAGGTTCATGCCGTAGGCACGCTTGGGCAGTTGAACAAACACCTCCGAGTTTTCAATGTCTGTGTGGCGTAAATAGAGTGCACGTGAGTTGTACATGAATGCTGAATTTTCGTCGCGGTAGTTTCGGAGTAAAATCAATAAACTCTTCAAGATAAATATCATGTACAGAATATTTTAACGGGTCCAAGAGAAGAAACACCAAAAACTAGTTTATTATGGGCGAACTTGTGCCCTGAAAATTATGAGCAAGAAATGGAAGAGTCCGCTAGCCTCGTTCCAAAACAAAAACTGTTCATCCACCAACGCGCTTTCTTCTACTTCGCAGATCCATCCCACACTGACTCGTGCCCGTGAACGAGAGGCATGAGTCGTGGGGCCACAAGCAGGAGCGCGCTCAAGACTGTGGACGCTAATTCTTCATAATATGGGATAGTGTAATTAGTCTCCGTTGCAATATCATAACTCACAGAGAGCTGTAGTTTGTAACGAAATTCGTGTACATTTAAAGAAATTCCATAAATTCGTGTGCCTTTAAAGGAATTCCATAAAGGCGGTTAGTACCTGATTGAATAACTTTCGAGGAGCAACCCAGCAATATCTGGTGCCGGCTCTATGCAAATCACACGTTCACATCCATGTATATATACAAAAGAATGCAGTAGCGTCGTATTCCTGAAAGTGTTGACTCGTACTGAGCGAGCGAATACGGAAAACAAGGCTGTAACAGTTGTGCGCATTCTCCGATAAGCATCGTGCGTTGTTCACCGAGCTTGATAATTAGAAGAAAAAAAAACGCGTTGAAACATATAATCGAACGTATACAGATTTCTGAGGAATAGACAGTCATGCCAGTCAGTTTTTACAACATGGTCAACAAACGCGGCACTTCCTCGCTTCGCAATACACAGTAAAACGTATTGTACAAGTCATGAGCTCGGGCCATACTTCGCACCAGCCTTCTTCGTAATCAAATAAAACTGTTATGGCATAATTCATCGCGGCGGGGCAGTGGTTATATAGTGCTAGGCTGTTTGATCCCGGCCGTGGCCGAGCATGATATCGCTGAGAATCATCAGTAGAAACGAGCGCCTCCATCAGTGGCAGTGACCTATGCACGCGTATTTTACAGTAAGCTTTACGGTTGCCATACGAGGAAACGTATAGGGGTTTTTTACTGAAAAATTTGTGCTTGTGTGTATACACGTTTCTGCGGGTCAAAGCTTCCACACATCTAAAATACACTTACTTAGTTTGCATGTTTCCATGAGCAGATATGATTTCATTTAAGATTTTAATAATAATAATAATAATAATAATAATAATAATAATAATAATAATAATAATAATAATAATAATAATAATAATAATAATAATAATAATAACAACAACAACAACAACAACAACAACAACAACAACAACAACAATAATAATAATAATAATAATAATAATAATAATAATAATAATAATAATAATAATAATCCTTTCTCATTAAAAAAATTAGGAAGGCTGCCAGAAAAAGCTGAGGAGCAGCTTAATTGCTCCTCAGTTCCTGCCCTCCAAAAGTGCACTAAAGCAATTATGCAGCAGTCCACGTGAACGCCTTTAATAAAAGGGCAAATAAACGGCAGGTGAGGAAAAAAGTGCCGCCATATCCACGAAGTGAATGATGATGAGTGGGCGAAGCTCTGGAGGAAAACCTGGTAAACCATGAATCTTCCGTACATTTTGCCTACTCGATTTTATTACAACGCTCCCCCTAGCGTACGTCGCCGCACTAAATCGAACGATTGCCTTCCACCAATGACACGTGCCATATGTGACATCTTTCCTATTTTATAACATCTCCCATTTTTCATCATCAACTACAAGTACCGCCGTCTAGTTTATAACATCTTGCATCTTTTCATCATCAGCTACAAGTCCCGCCATCTAGTGAGCACTGAAAGAACTAAACGAGAGGTGGCTACATGCAGGAGACGGTGCCGCTATCTAGTGAACATTGCAAGAACTAAACGAGAGGAGGCGACATACAGTAGACGGTACCGCCATCTAGTGGACACTGCAAGAACTAAACTAGAGGTGGCTACATACAGGCGACGCACAGCCCACGCCTTAAGGAGCTTCGCCCCTAAAAATAGAAGTATGGAGAAGCAGGATTATCAGCAACGATGCAAAACATTTTCATTGGAAATAATTTATAATAAAACCCGGTTGCAGCAACTTATAATGCGAAATAAACACCGAATTTTCGAGAATGTGGAGATTTATATATACGTGCAACAAGCCCTCATGAACGCCAAATTTCTTCCTAAAAATATAAACTCCAGAAAAGCGAACTCCGAAAACACGAAGTCCTCGTTGTAACGGAGGGCGACTTGAAGCGCCGTTCATCAGTTGCGTTTTGCTGTATGGTACCGGCCCGCCCCGGTGGCCCAGTAGTTATTGCGCACGACTGCCGACCCGCAAGTCGCGGGATCGAATCTCGGCAGCGGTGGCCGCACCTTCAGAGGAGGCGAAAATGCCTTGTGCCCGTGAGCTTTGATTTAGGTGGACGTTAGAGAAAGCAGAAGGTCTAAAACTCCGAAGCCCCTCCAGTGTGGCGTCCCTCGTAATCATATATCGCGGTTTCAGGACGTTCAAACTCAACAATTATCATCGTATTATTAGAAACGTAATGGTAAATATAGGAAATATTTCCGATCATGCGTCGAGGTTCCCCTGGGAATCGGGTACACTCGTTTACGGGTCAGCACTCTCTTTCTTTTTTCCCCCTCTCTCATTTTATGCCCCCCCCCTTCTCATTCCCCCAGCGTAGGGTAGCAAATCAGGCATGTGCCTGGTTAACCTCCCTGCCATCTCTCTTGTTGTTCTTGTCCTCCTCCTCCGCACAGCTGCGGAGGCGAAACGCTCGACTGACTGCGCCGCTGAATGCAGTCGAAAGGGAATGGCGCAACGCGCCAGCAGCGTCTATAGTACAGTGACACACTTCAGCAAATGCCAGGGTCAGGGTTTGGCTCTCACGACCTTCATCGTCTCAGCATGTGAGGGCGCTACGCCGCGGTTTCCGCCTTTCCACGCTGTCTGTCGTCCTTTCCTTTTTCTTTTCTTTCTTTTCTGCCACTCGTCAACGGGGCAGTTCACCCTCCGCGGCTGAGCAGCCGTGACATTCTAAACGACGATATTCTTACAGCGAAGATTTACATGCAAGGTGACGTGAAACTTGGGCAGCCAAATGTACGCAAAATCTATAATCATTGTAAATGGGTATGCGTCACAGAAACTGAACAAGTGTCGCGGGTCCTCCAGAACTGAATGAGTCGGGATTCTGAAATATTTACTTCCGCTTAACGCGACAAGAATATAGCGAAATTTACATGAACGTTTCGCCACTTGTGCGGGTCACATCCTCAGTATGCACTGACACCAAATGAGCGGAGGTCGCCAGGGTACTGCAGTATAGAGGATGCTTCCCGCGCAGGTGGCAAAGCGTCGACATAAATTCTGTTGTAGTTTTGTCGCGTCAAGTTGGAGTAAATGCTGTAGAATCTCAAACTCGTCTGGCTTTCGGAACATTTACTCGCGCTGTATACTTCGTCCACGCGCAAAATGGTATTAGCCACAGAAGTTGGGACAATCCCACTAATCACAATTGGTTCACTAAATATGAAAAAAAAGGCACTAAACAGGCGCCAAACACCGCTTGAAATTCTTGGACAACTGCGTAACATCTGATTGAGCAAAGCTTTAACAAACCGTTGGTATTTACCCAGTAATAAACATCGGGGCCACTCGTTTGAGATCACCCTGGTAAAACATTTGTATGGCACGCTTAGGCCGGTAACTTGCCGTGGGTTCCTGCCCACGGCAAGTTATCTTTTCACCCACTTTTCTTTCTTCACATTTACCTTACAATTTGGTCTCATAACCTCCCCTATACTTTCCTTGGCATTATTGTCTGTTAGATTTCATTATTATTGTGTAAAAACACAGAAAAACGAGAACTTAAGTATCCCCTTCTTTTCCTTATTCATTAACGAGGGTCTCGTACTGGTAGACTTGGTGCCTTAGGTTGTACTCGAGGGACTATTGGTCAGCTGCCAGATCGTAATAAGTTCACGCGCTACGTGACGCCACACAGACTCATAAGAGAGTGTGCCACACTCGCCGCCATGGCTACAGATGGCGCTGACTGACACTCCCACGTTTAAATTCACATATATTACCGATAAAGTGGCTGGGAGGATAGCCGCCGCGGTAGCTCAGTGGTAGAGCATCGAACGCGTTATTCGAAGGTCGCAGGTTCGGTTCCTGCCCACGGCAAGTTATCTTTTCACCCACTTTCATTTCTTCACATTTACCTCACAATTTGGTCTTCTAATAACCTCCCCTATACTTTCCTAGGCATTATAGTCTGTAAGATTTCTCATATATATATATATATATATATATATATATATATATATATATATATATATATATATATATATATATATATATATATATATATATATACACACTGCATGCATTCATGTTCACATCACTGACTCTCTGTGTACTGTGATCTGTTACCAACTTATTAAACTTTAAGTTGCTGTATGCGAGATACAGGTACAGGGCGAGATACAAGAAGGAAAGTCAGGGAGGCTAAGCGCAATCAAAACATTTGCCCTACACTAACGAGAAAGGGAACGGGGACGGGAAGCTCAAAAGACGACTGCAATCGCTCCGTGAGTAAACAGGGCGACATTCAAGCTCACCCAACGTACACCCACATCTGTCGCTGCGGTTTCATAAACTGTTTGAATATAAGTGAAGGGAACGTTCTTACTGCCCTCCTCCTCGACAGCTTGTCGTCTTCCCCGTCCTTCGCTTCTCCTTTCGACTTGCATACATTTGTGCCTGAGGAATATGCCTATGGCTTTTTATTTAATACTTCTTTTTTTTTTTTTTGCGCGCTTAACGCATCCCAGGTGATGCGGAAACCAGGTTTATACACTTCACGAAAGGACATTATAATGAAGAACGACGACGCCCAGCCAACCCGGCCGTTTACCTTTGTGTTTTTTTTTTTTTCGGACGGGCTGGGGTGTTCTTTGAGGCTTCACGCAGCGCTCTGTATCTATAGTGTGCGCCGAGTGTGCATAGCAAGTGGCTCCGCGACGACGACTGAATCGCGTGCTTGAAAGTGCACACCGTCGGTTTGCACGCTCGTGCGCCGCAGCACAAGCGACGCCGTCTCGCGGTGAATAAATTAGAGCTTTCTGGACTGTGACGTTTTGTCGCACAGGCTCACGTACACACAACACCGACGACGTGCACCCAGCGGGCAGAGGCTTGACATTTTTTCTGTGGCCTGTCCACCAGAGCGCACGAACTGAAAGAAACTTCTTTTTTCCCCTTTTCGTCAAGTTCACGACAGTTGGTCAGTTTGAATTCTGACGCGCATATGCGGACAATTTCCAGACTGCCCATTACAGGCCTTGTATTCACGTATCTAACTTCACTGAGTGTGAAGGCAGACAACTGACATCTACCCGCCACGCATCCATTCTTCTGCGCGTCTCTATTTCAAAAGAAACTCTACTGTAAACGGAGCTTGCTAGTGATTGCCCGCTGATAAACGGATCTGTCACCTGCATGGCTACTACAGTCACGATAAAAAGTGTCCACAAAACTATAGACAATGGTTCAATGGAATCTTGATTCGCTTTAGGCTCGTCTTGGATTGGTACATTGCATGCAACGTGCGCTTTTGACCAGCGGCGTACATCGAAAACGCCTAAACTCGTGGCTATCGCGCTTGTGGCGTTGCTTGACAGGCTTTCTCGTTTACGCGCTACTTGCTTCTCGTGCGTCAGCTCAGCACGGCCCTGCAGGTCACGCGTGCATGCGCCATCTTTTGTGCTCTCCCTTCTGTCTACAAATGAACAACGAAACTGCGTTGAAGTTGAGGACGACAAGGCGTAACATCCGGGACCTCCGATGAAGTTTCATTGTGGCCGTGAGCAACTCTCTGTCACACATTGTGGGGTGAATCAACTATAGCTGTCTGTACTTTGGTGCTCATTGTATTTACCCTAATCATATCCTCCCTGACTTCCGTCACACAAGATAATTGTTTATCGTTAATTCATAAAACTCGTTCATAACAAGCAGATGAAACGTAGCTCCAGAAATGTTAGGACTTGTTAGGATCCTGTTAAAACTTGTATAATAATTGACAATTAGTTTATGTTATTGTTTGTATAGAAATTGTACCAATTCGTGTATCTATTCCTTTTTTGCTCCTCTTACACAATGCCCTGTTGTGTCTGTAAGGTATTTTGAATAAATGCAGTTGCAGAAGTGTTGGACGTTGAAGCTCTCGCGGCAAAGTGGCCTAGCATGATACATGTTGGTGGATGTTTTGTGTTGCATTTGCATGCGTATGTATTGTTAGAAATCGCGATAAAGACAACGAAAGTTTGCGGCACAGTTTTCAGTGCACCAAAGCATGTTTGATCCGGAATTGTGCGGTCCGAGGTTCTACTCCACATTCGGGCAAAATTCTTTTTTTCTTCTGAATTTCTGTCCGAAGAACTTGCATGTTCTTCATTGACGTCAGCTCCGTGACGAAAATGAGCTGCGCAAGCTCTTGATAGACCCCGGCATAAAAGACTTGCCAGGTAAAGCAAATGATTGCGCGGGGATTAGTTATCCCATCTACTCGACAGCTGACTATAATTAGCAACAATGACAATTTACGCAGGTACACTTCGCGCTTCTGCTTTGGTGACTGCAACGCAATTAACTTTACCCTTCGTGCGGAGTTACTCCGCAGATCTACGAAGACGAACATGACGCTGTGTGTGTGTCTTCTGTCATTCTGTCATTTTGTCGCTCTGGTCCTTGAGATATTCGAGGACACGGTAACTTACAGTGGGTGGCTGCTGGTTGTAACAATAAACCTTAACGGGGTCTTGTGAGTTCATATGACTTACAGGAGTGTGAATTCTTGTGCACGCTAGCTGATTTAGCCTTTGTGTTAGGGTTAAAATAGCACGGTGTGCATGCACAACTGTGTCCGCTTTCCCATAGGCTCTGTTCCAACCCTGCTACGACGGTGTAACCTGTTTTAGATCTTACGACTGATGTTTGCTGCTTAATTAGCAATTGCACACCACGCATAACACGTTTTTTATGCACCGCAAGCTTTCGTAGTTACGCATATGCGTCATCTCGTTCTAGGTTTAAACTGGCCAAAGACGACCACCTAAAAACAGGAACACACACACACGCGCGTTCCTATTTCTGTGTTTCTATTCGTGCAGTTTAATCGTTTCTGAAAACATGAACCGACTCGCCGAACAACATGCCTCTAAACTTTCTCAAGATGTCAAGCGTTTCGACGTGACTGACAGCCTCTGTGTCGAGCCTCGTAATCACTTCCATTGAACCACATATATCTACTCAATTATAATTGACTTCACGATGAACGCCTTCGTCGTAAGTAGATTCTTACACGCAGAAGGTCAGAGTCTCCGAGGCTCATTATTCGCACTCAGGCTGTTGAGAAGACCGACAACGAGACAGGCTCTCGGGGACGGCAGACAGACAACATTCCGCGGGCTTCTATTTTCGGCAGCAGGCAGTGACATCGAATCGTTCTTCGCCTCCCTCAATCCTTCGCGTTTTCGATTTCGCGAGCCGTTCCTAACGCGCGTGTACGCCCCCAGGGTGCGCCGCGTCGAGTTTACTGAAGGTCGCGTCGTCACCTTCTCTCCGTCGCGCCTCGCGGTTGTAGGTCGACGGCGTTGATATAAGGTGCGCTCGAGTGCTTCTCCGCGCGCGGTCCTTCTGATCACTTCGCTTTTCGGCGCGCAGAAGCCCGAAAAGCGCTCCCAATTGAGTTGATCGACCCGCAACCTTGATTCGCTGATTGATAATGGCCGCCCGCGAGCGAGTGGGGCCTCTGTCGAGCGCTCTGCCATCTGACGTCACTCGTACTCTCTTCCTCGTCGTGTCCCACTAATTGTGTGCAGTAGTACCGAGAGAGCACGTTGCCTCCACCATTCGGAAGGGAGCGCATTCCGTTGCACACTATTCCTTCGATCAGGAAGAACACGCTTTACATCGTCTGTCGTCAGGCGAAGTGATGTCAGGCAAGACAAGCAAATGATGACGTAAGAAGTGCACAAGTGCGGCAGCACGGTTCTAAGTTTGGTGTGACGTTCTTTTCGGCTACATGCAGGGAACAACTGTTTGTATGCCTGGCTGTGGTGAGTGTTGTAATTTATCGACCCATCGTCGGATCACCCGAATGTGTTCCCGGATTCAAGACCACTGACAGAAAAGAAGATCCTGGGACCCTGGCCTATGGCATCGCATATGAACAAGGCCACGAAAGCTCTCTTGTGCTTCCTGACGATCATCGGACTTCACGAGCGCTTGTGAAAGAACGACGCGAAACCGTATTGCGTAGTTACAGTATCTTTCTCACTTTTCTTCTGTCTTCTCTCTCCGTCTCTTTCTGCTATTCCTTCTTTTCCCCACCCAGAGTGCAGGGTAACCAACCGAGCCAAAGCTTGATTAACCTCCCTGCCTTTCCTCTCCATTTTCTCTCTCTCGCTCTCTCGACATGGCGACTTATTTGGTCCAAAAATGAGGTACCAATAAGTAACCTATGTTTATCGAGCCTTCGGTGTATTAAAGGTGTTTTCTTTACGTATGAAGAATGATTTTGGCTGCCATTGCGCCGCAATATATGTATATACTAAAAAGCAACAGCAGTACCATATATATGTACATCACATGTTCAGTTTATTCTTCTTGCCTTTTACCTTATTTCTGTTGTTCTCCGTAGAAAGATGCCTTCATGCAGCACCACATGCACCCAAAACACAGCTGTTTTCTGATAAGACCAGGCCCTGTCCCGCCTTCAATTTCCGTGTTCACGAGGTGCAACACGTGGTCGTTCTGAGCCAATTAGGGAAGCCATGGAATTGCCAAGATAACGAACCTGACAGTGTGTGTGCTCCTCCAATTATGGCAAGAATCGTAGGTAGTCTATGTTCACATCTCAGAGTCAGTTTCGAGTTCGAGTCATCCGAATAGTGCCACAAATGATGCAGTGGTGGTGCAGTGATACGGCTTCCGGATGTTGACCCGTAAGCAAGGCATCGATCCCGGCACCAGTGGTCGAACTTTGACGGAGGCGAAGTGTTAGACGTCTGTGTAGAAGACGTTAAAGACGCCCACTTGATCAAAATTATTCGGTGCCCTTGGAGTATAGCTCTGGGACACTAAACAACGTAAACGACCCCCACCAACAAGGAAACGCGTCTGAGCGGCGTCTGTGGAATGTGAAGCTGCTTAGCTCGAGTCGTCGACAAGTTGTTCAAACTCTTGAAAAACACCTATTTGTACAATGCGTCTTAGCTAAAACACCTCTGTCGGGAAGGGGGTGGGGAGGAGGGGGCTAGCTACCACCCTGGCTGCGATATCTGCAACTCCTGTCTCTCGTATACTGATTATGCCGTCCTACGATCTCTCCCTGTTATTCCTAGCTTTTCCCTTTCCATTGCACGCTACGTGGTCCTCAAATTTTCCCTAGTTGCTTTGTTGTCCACCAGGTTTGAGCCTTTATGCAGTGATATTAAATTTTCAACTTTAATTAATGTTGATTAGGATTTAGGTTGTTCCAGGTCACCGGCTGATCTAGCCTTGCAAAACTTACCACTGTCTTTCCTAACATTATTTGAGAGTATACCTGTCGGAAACGCTCCCGCCCATTTTTATTATTCGGTAAATTTCTTTCTGTTGATTACGTTCTCCTACTAGTAAATGACCTATAGGCATACAAATTTTTGTATACACTGCAATGTATGCTTTTCGACCTTGAACTCTTTCTGTCTCACTAAACTATTCCGCATTATCTTTGTCCTTATCATAGTCATAGTATGACCTACATCAATACTTTTCAGTTAATTCTTCGTAATGCAAAGAAAGCCAGCCACAAAACGACAAACCGAAATATTGCGGGACTCTTAAGATTCGCCTTTATAAATTGAAATCGATAGCGGTATCCTTTCTCTATTTCAAACACTTAGTGCATGCAATCTTTTGAACTTACCATGCTCCCAATAGGCGCAGTAACATGTGTGCTTTTTGTAGTGGGTGGCCAGCTTAAGACCACGAAGTCATTGTGATAATCACGTTCTGACGCCCGATGGCAAATGCACGCATTGTACCACGCATTACTACCGCAATATTTCACGGTGTATTGTGATTATATATACAGGACGCGTTTGTTTGTAAAGCATGAAAGTTGCATTCGCCACATTTCCAAGCAGAGGAAGCTATTTTCACTGTATTCACAAGCAGAGCCTTCGAGTTTCCTTCTAAGCGGTGCTTGTGCACTTATTGTCAATATAGAACTACATCAGTGCAGGTGTACGTGTGATACTGTGTACCATTTTAATATGCATTCTTTTAAATACCTTGCTCGACAAAGATAAAAAAAGGGCGTGGCTGTGTGGCAGAACATCCGCTTGCCACGCCAGTTACCCCGGTTCTATTCTCACTCTAAACAAGGACTTCTTATCATCTATTTTATTTGCATTGTTCTCAATTTTTCGGTCACGCACAAGATGATTTTTCGCTCACAACGACGCCGACGCCGGAATTTCTGAGAAACGAGCTCTTTAACGCTATCTAAAATACTGGATGGCGCGCTTATCGGTTTCCTTCCTCAGTTTCTTTTCCTTTTTTTCAATTCATTGATAACGCTTCTTTGGTGTACTATGCCATCTGTGCATCTTTGATTGATATGTGGGGTTTAACGTCCCAAAACCACCATATGATTATGAGAGACGCTGTAGTAAAGGGCTCCGGAAATTCGGACCATTCGGGGTTCTTTAACGTGCGCCCAAATCTGAGCACACGGGCCTACAACATTTCCGCCTCCATCGGAAATGCAGCCACCGCAGCCGGGATTTGAACCCGCGCCCTGCGGGTCAGCAGCCGAGTACCTTAGCCACTAGTCCACCGCGACGGGGCTGTGCATCTTTGACACCATCACTTATTATGCCTAAGGGCACGCTTCTGAAGAAACACGGCACATATCCACTGGGTGAATGCTGATGAGTCAGGAAGGAGTGGGATCATTCAGTGTTACCGTAAATCACCTGCGACATTGACCACTCACGCACGTAAATTAGTGACAAAGCGGTTCACAATCATATACAATGTTTATCGGTCCTTAATGGTATGTTGTGTTGAGTTGTGAATTTTGTTTTGCCTTCATTATTACTAGTTTGTGGCATCAAATCTAGCCTAAAGTTGGCAAGTACGAGGTCTGTGACGTTCCCCTGGTGGTTGTTGGTTGTTTCTAGTCATGCGAAATGCATCGTACATCATGTAAAGACGTCACGATACTGCCCAAACCAATAGCTGTACGTGATTCTTATCATCAGCAGCGTCATCGTCATCATCATGGCGTATAGTGGGTACCTTCTATGGCAGAAAGAGAATGGCAGAAAGAGTTTGAGTGGTCTGGAACGCGCTTGTTCTTCATCGTCATGAGCATCATCATCATTGCCATGACGTAGCGGGTACCACCTTGCATGTGCTGTGCCATGATGGCAGAAAGACACTGTGGTCTGGAACGCGCTCGTCCTTCCTTGTTATCATCGTCATTGTCACGGCGTATTGCAGGTACCTTACATGTTCTCGGCCAGGGCGAACGCCAAAGCCGCCAACGAACTAGCTTCGTCTCTGAAAAAAAAAAAAAAAAAACTTGTAGTAGGTTGTTGAGACATCCCCCGTTAAACTTGATTCCGGCTTCTTCCCAGTGTAGCCGTTTAAATACTTCCACTGCGTGCGGGAGCATAGCTTCGCAGGCGTTCCCACAGGGGCGCACGTATTTGGCATCGCCGTCTGCGCGCCGTTCAGTAGCAGACGATCCGGAGAAGCGGTCACCAGAAGGCGCGATAGATAGCGACGGCTGCTCACCTACATCCTAAAACCGGCCGACGACTCTGGCGTTCCAGTTTCACATTCCTAGCTTCGTTTTATTCCACGGCGCAGAGGAGAAGGGTAATGGAGAGAGATACACGGACCATTCTTCGCGTTTTTTTTTCTCTTTTTTCCTACGTGCAGAGACGCTTAAGTTTCGCAATAACAGTGCACGGCCAAGGACTTGAAGCGCCCTTGCGTAGCTCGCGTTTGTGTGACTGAGAGCGGTTCGTGCGAAAAGGTCAAGTGGGGGAGATCGCCGAATTAGAGAGAAAGAGAGGGAAGAATAAGCCAGATTAGCCAGTGTTGCGGCGTTGTAGTGGCGGGGGATACAACGGAAGAGACCAAAAGACGCGGAAAAAGAAAAAAAAAATGCGTTCACAAATTTGTCTTTTTTTTTTCTTTCTTTACGTCCAGCGTTTTTCATGGCTGGAGCAGTACGATATATTTATACTGAGGAGCTTTTGCGTATTCTAGGAGCGTAAGAACATTTGGCTCAACGTCACACAAGAACGAGATGGGGGACGCAACTTTCAACAAAATGGTTGTTTGCAACCGAAGCACGAATGCATAGAGTGTCGATTCTCACGCACTACAGCATGATGTCATGGGCAGAGGAGTTCGTTGTGTTTTTTTTGTTTTTTTTTTGTTTTTCATACTGTGTCTTTACAAGATATCCGCAAAGAGGTGTGCTGTCCTCGCTTCTCGTCCCTGCGTAATTACACTGCGCCAAATATTACCTGATGTCTTACCAAGAAAGTCGAATTTCTCCTCCGGAGAGCGTAAGGCCGACATTCAAATAGAACGGCATAGTTTTTGTATTGCGAAGGCGCCGAGCGACTGAGGCTATAGTGACGAAGAGCACACACCATCCACGAACGCTCATGTGATCTGCTTTTCATCTCTCGCCTCGGTAACATTGTGCCTTCCCATAGCTGTGAATAAGCGCGCCCAGTTCCGAGTATTACTAATACATATTATCATTGACATTTATTTGGCGTTTATCTCTATAGGGTCTGCACGCACACGAGCATTTTGCCTCGCATCAGATTTCCCACCCACCCACCGACCCTGAACTGAATTTAGGTACACAATACAGATCACCATGTAGAAGAAATTTCTAGAGCCGTCTGCGTCCCTCATCGTTATATTGTTGTTTGAGCTTCTTCCCCACGGCGATTCAGCAGTGGAATTCGTTACCAGATGCGGTTGTGAAAAATCAAATCGCTTGCTGACTTTTTAGAAGCAATAAAACATATAGTGCACTCTGATACCATGCGCTAAGATTGTGAATATGTGTGAATTACGTGCTTTGTAACTAGGCTACAATATTTATTATGTGTTTTATTATGCGCAAAATATGATGTGTATTTCGGCAGTGATGCTCTCTTTTCTTATCTTTCGCTAACTTCTCTGTAAACTACATGCTTAGCCATTATGATATATTTGTTGTATGTGCTCTGAAATGATTTGTTCCAGTAGTGAAGGTTCTTTTTCTTATGTTTCTCTTATGCACATTTCTGTTTTATATCAGTCGATTCCTCTCCTGTAATAGCCCGCAAAGGGCCGACAGTATCAATGAATGAATGAATGAATGAATGAAGACGTAAGAGCACCGACAATTAAAGTCATTATTTCATTATTTGGCATTATGACTGGTTATCACTTAGCCCCGCGAAGTGCTATTCGGTATTGACACTTGCTCGGACAGCCACTTGATTCACTGGTTACGAATACACTGCTATGATATCACGTCCGGTTTATTGACAGTCGTTTTGCGAATGCTTTAAAGGGATACTGAACAAAATTTCTGCCGCCAAGAATTTCAGCCAAATTGAAAAATTGGGCCCTGAAATCGAAAAAAAAACCTTAATTCCAGGCAGACACTACGAGAAAATAACAAATTTAATGCGTTTTTTTTAACAAGTTGCCGAGTCTAGCAGCCGCGCCGTGAAATATAGAGAAGGTGACGTTGGATGACGTCACACACGCGCGAAACGGACAAGCCAACAATGCCAGCCGTCGCCCCCGTCTCTCGACTCGCTCAACTCCCCACTTCGGTTCCCGAAACCGTTATGCGATAGCAGCGAACAATGCTTCCGGCTGGGGCAAAACACCAGCGCTTTCGTGGAAGGGAAAGAGTCGGATGAAAGCGCAACTAGAGAAAAGGAAGAGGAGGACAAGAACAAGTGCATCCTGCATATTACGTCGGTTAGTGTGACGTCACGGCTCGCGCTCGCGAGGAGCCAGCGTGCTCTGACAATCCATCGAAAATACAACCAACTGTTCAAAAAATACGGAAAATAAACTGTGTTTATCGAAACAGCAATATCTCCAGAGTCGAATTTCGAACTTTCGTCAGTTTTTCCAATTCTTGTTCAAATATCCCTTTAAACGCTATCAAAAAAACGCAGAGAAGCGCACGATTTCTTTTTTTTCCTCTTGTGGTACAAGTGCTGGCTCATAATTTTTATGACACGAAACAGCGATAAGATTGATATGTAGGGTTTAACGTCCCAAAACCACCCTATGATTATGAGAGATGCCGTACAGTGGAGGGCTTCGGAAATTTCGATTACCTGGGGTTTTTTAACGTCGAAGGTCGTAGGTTCGATTCCTGCTTACAGTTGGTAATTTTTTCATCCACTTTTCTTTCTTCTTATTTACATTCCATTAATGTTAATAACTTCCCCTGTACATTCCTTGGCATTACTGTCTGTTATATCTCATTATTATTGTGTTAAAAACACGGAAAAACGAGCCCTTAGGTATACACCTCTTTCCCTTATTTCATTGAACGAGGGTCTCGTACTGGCAGACTTGGTGTGTTTAGGTTGTATAAGAGGGACAATTAATCAGCTGCCCGCTCATAATAAGTTCACGTGCTACGTGACGCCAAACATGCGCATAAGAGTGTTTTCACACTCGTTGTTTGGCTTATAGATGGCGCTGACTGACGCTCCTACTTCTAAATTCACATGTAAACCCAAAAAAGTGGATGGAGGGAGGGCCGCTGTAATAGCTCAGTGGTTAGAGCATCGAACGCGTAATTCGAAGGTCGTAGGTTCGATTCCTGCTTACAGTTGGTAATTTTTTCATCCACTTTTCTTTCTTCTTATTTACATTCCATTAATGTTAATAACTTCCCCTGTACATTCCTTGGCATTACTGTCTGTTATATCTCATTATTATTGTGTTAAAAACACGGAAAAACGAGCCCTTAGGTATACACTTCTTTCCCTTATATATATATATATATATATATATATATATATATATATATATATATATATGAAAATGAAATCATATAAAAGTTGATCGCCGAACGGCGAGTAGCGAACATAGGACGTCGATATAACGGGCACGGAAATATGACCACACCGGCATTTGCCGTCGATCCGCCTTATGCATTCGGAAAATACCTGTTCTGATTTTCTTTTAGTTTTTATTTTTCAGTGTCGCTCAAAGCACACAAAAAGCGCTCGCGAAGTTTTGATTTTTGCCGCCTTCCTTATTTTCGTATTGCAATTTTTTTCTTGTTGCTGAAAGCGGGCGAATTTGAATCAAAATGGAGCACACGGCACCGTCCTGTTACGGGACAACGAAAAACCAGGCCGAGCAAGAAAAAGAAATACTGGAAACCCGGAAAGCTGCTTGTTTCCTCGTTTGATGGATTGCCGGGCGGGGGGGGGATAGGACAGCGCACAAATAAAGTGGATACACCTGACGCGTGCATCGCATACTCTACGAGGCCTCCAACCCGAGTGGCCAGAAAAAGCCAGATCGCACTTGCATACTGGCAAACGCTACATAGCTGCCACTAATGAAAAGTCGTCGCAGTCTCAGGGAGGGGACAAACTCAAATGTATGGAGCGCTAAGCGCGATACCCTCCGCGTTCCACGCAAAGCAGTCGGTCAGAATTACGCTTCAGTGGTGGTTAAATAGGTGTTTAGCGTAAAATGAAAATTCACGTCCCAAAAATATGACGATAGTTATAGCGCGAGAACAAAACGACGACACAGAGACAAGAAGGACACGGCTTAAGGCTTCGGGTTTCCCCGAGGCTTTTATCGCTTCCGTTGCTGAGACTATCCTGCGGACTAATAAGGCAGAGCAGAGGCAGCGACAGAATCCGAGCAACACGGATACAGAGCGTGAAAGGATATCCGTGATTCCATACAAACACCAGATATCACACAGACTCAAGAAAATCGGAAAACGAGTTCGAGTTCGTGTCCTGTTCTCTGCACTGTTCTAATTAATCAGCCTCACAAAATCTACAGACCCCCTGAAAATGCAGTCATCAACGGAATGCAGAGTTCAGCATAGAAACAGGTATATGACATGCTCCCGGGAAGTTGTCTATAGGACCCCCCCCCCTCCCCCTTTCGTGCGGTGCTTGTTATGTCGGAACGACCGGAAGGTGTGGCAGCTTGGGCTAGTTGGTATGGCATGACGATAGTTATAGCGCGAGAACAAAACGACGACACAGAGACAAGAAGGACACGAAAGACACGAGCGCTAACTTCCAACTGAGTTTATTGCGCAGAGCACGAAAATATATAGAGTAGACAGTGACCATGTGATAAAAACCATATGGCATAAAGAGCAGAACATGAGTAAGAAAAATAAAAACAAAAACAAACAACACAAAAACAAAGGCACTGAAAAACAGCAAAGAAAAAACCCAGAAGAAAACGAAACAGAAAGGTAAAGATAAAATAACTACCTGCTTGCACCGAAACCTTCGAGGAACCTGCGTTCCTTCTCGGACAAAGCCACGGAGGGCTTGCTAATACAAGGCACCTGTTCGCGTGCCATCTGCGCGGCCTCGACAATGACCCGAGTGCTTTCATCTCTGTGTTTGTACAGCGTCGCTGTGTCCTTGAAGAGGGGAACACAATTGCACACAATTGCACACAATTGCACCGAAAGGTGTCTGAACGATCGATTGAGAGAACACGCTAACAATGTTAGAAACGGGAAAGATGGTTTTCTTGTTCAGCACTGCACTGAGTACAACTGTGTGCCCCTTTTCAAGGACACAGCGACACTGTGCAAGCACAAAGATTAGCGCACCCGAGTCATTCTCGAGGCCGCGCAGATGGCACGCGAAAAGGTGTGTTGCATTAGCAAGCCCTCCGTGTCTCTGTCCCAGAAGGAACTAAAGTTCCTCGAAGATAGTTATAGCGCGAGAACAAAACGACGACACAGAGACAAGAAGGACACGAAGACACGAGCGCACGTGTCTTCCGTGTCCTTCTTGTCTCTGTGTCGTCGTTTTGTTCTCGCGCTACAACTAGCCCAAGCTGCCACACTTTCTCGAAGGTTTTGGTGCGCGCAAGTAGTTATATTACCTTTACTTTTCTGTTTCGTTTCCTCATAGACTTTTCTTTGCCCTTTTCTGTGCTTTTGTTTTTTTGTTTTTGTTTTTCCCTTACTAGTGTTTTGCTCTTTGTGCCATATGGTTTTTGTTACATGGTTACTGTCTCCTCTATTTGTTTTCGCGCTCTGCGCAATAAACTCAGTTGGATAGCGCTCGTGTCCTTCTTGTTTGTCTCTGTGTCGTCGTTTTGTTCTCACGCTATAACTTCGTCATGCCATACCAACTAGCCCAAGCTGCCACACTTCCAAAAAATGTGTGGAATGTATTATTGCCGCCGAGCACTACCCACGTCGTCGTCAGTCGTCGAGCACTAACCACGTGCTCACCGTGGCAGGGTGAAAATGAAAGCATGATGAGAATAAATGCAAATTAAGCCAGTAGCTATACAATTGATGAAGACTAATAAGTATACACTAATTCAGGGAAGCGTCTGGAGGAATAGCATTAATGAGAGTTAATGTCTGCTAATCAGTGAAAGTCATGCCACACCAGATGGCTTACGCCCAGTGACGTAGCTAGCAAGGGGACACACAAAGTGCCCGTGCCACATCGCCCCTCACCCCTAAATTTTCTAACGACCATTTCAAGGAGGCGCCCTTCCGCTCTCGAGAGTCGACATCCGAAATCTAGCAGGTACTCCCCCCGAAAACATTTCTGTCTGCGGCCTTGCTCCCGTCTGCGTGTCGTTATAGGCGAATGCGTAAGTGACACTGTGGTTTTGCCTTTCTCTCCTTCGACAAACATTTCCTCTCAGACAGCCAACACTGGTGCCACCCATCGGTGCAATCAGAACAGGCACGTCTCTAGGGACGTGCGGTATGCAGATTTCCTACGGCCCCGTTTCCCACGTGTTTTCCCAGCGGCCGGCCTCACCTTCGATGCGCCGAACTTCGACACACTTTCCCGGGGACCCCGACACGGGTCGCGGCGGATCGCGTTCTCCGAGAATGTTTTTTTTTTTTTTCCGCGTTCTGTTTACTCGTGCAGCCAAGTCTCTCCGCTTGCAGCGCCCCCGCGTGTCCGCTCCGTTTACGAACGACGGCACTGATGTCGCGGGCTCCGTCTCAAGGTGATGCCGGCTCGTTTAGCATATTCTTCGATAAAGGCAGGCCAACGAATCCCCATCGCATTCGGTCGGCATAACTCAATACAGACGCTAATCGACGGATCATCGGCGAGTTCGTGTTGCACGAGATGCGAGAATATCGATGACGTTATGAAATGCTTAAACTCGCAACGACCTGACGCACTTGCCTATAAGATGACTCCCAGGCGAAGGCCGTCCGTTGTGGCGTTATTACTGTTCACCTCGTTTCGACAAACCGCCCACCAAATAACGTGTTGGCCTATTATTTATGATCAAAGATATTGCACTAATTTTACTTTCGATAAGTGTACTTTAATGAATATCTTGCTATTTTTAAACTTAGTATTGACAGATAATGTACTGCTACTAATCATATATACGAAGAGTCACGCTTTAACTCACATGTTTATGGCATTAGCTCACCAATGCGTTATAAGCTATTTTTCTTTACTTTCTTCTCTGAAGCAGGCTTTTCGTTCAGAGCCTCGTTCGCATATAACACACGCAAGGCTCTCGCCTTATACGGTAAACGCGAAGCCAGGCGACTTCGACGCTCTGACATAGACTGCACTGCCTTCGGCATCGGCCTGTATGTTCCCTCGAAAATTGCACGTCGCACACGTCGTGAGAGAATGCCGCTGGAAGAGCAGCTAGGAAGGCTAGTATTTTATAAAGAAAATCCGAGGCCTGCAGTCCTGAACGGCTTCCTCAACCGAGCGCCTGGCCGTGTTGAAGCATAGGTGCGAGTACTTCCTCGCGTGCTTGAAGGGTCTCTCCCAACCGCAGCGGTGCCTTACTGCTGTGTAGCAGCGTCGCCTGCGGTCTTTCCTATAATGTCGGCGCTCTCACGGCCGCGCCGAAGAAGGTCAACGACTCCTAACGTCGTCGCAATCGAGGCCCCGAGAAATGAATAAGATGGACTTCGCGCATGCGGCTCCTCCGTATATGGACGTCGCCGATAACTTACCGAGGCTTCTGCTATACCATCGCCGGGCTGTACGGGCCATTCGTTACGAACGAGCGGTGTTCCCTCTAAGTGGAGGCATTCGTTTCGTGGAGTCGAGGTTGTCTCGAGTCGGAGGTCGGCTTCACGAAGAGTCCGGCGCGTGGTCGCAGATTCCCCGAAAGGAACGGGAAGCGGACTGTTTTCAAGGGGATGTGTATACCACTGAGAAATACATGACGCTTTAATGGCGATCTTGAAACCGTGAAAGCAAGTTATGCCGGATTTTTCATAAAGTACAACACCGTACACTAACAAAATAGAAAGAGCAGTCGCATTTTGTTCCAATGTAAACATTTAAATAAAAAATGTGCCCTTGTAAAGCGAGGTTTTAACTATATCAGGTTCTACAAGGAGCTCAGGGGCAACCACTATTGTATGCAATGTAGTACATTATACACCAGAACACAGCGAGCTCAGAGCGTGCTGCCATATTGAAAAAGCACGTCGCGCCATCTGTTGCAAGCGCGGCGAAGCAACACACAGGCACTGCCACGCGCGCAGACGCTCCGCAAATCAAACGCGAAACTGAACAACCCAATTCCGGCTGTAAGGATGTTTCGCGCTCTTACTCTCCTGGAATTTTGTGCTGATTACCTGTGAAACGTCCAGGAGACCTTCCTCGACAGTCCGGAATATCTACAGCACGTTCATAGCAGACAACGGAAACAACTTCATCAGGTACGTTATACTATTGCGATTGAAAGAAACGCGAACAGCAGAAAGCGTTGTTTTCGACTCAATCGCCCTGCGGTATGCCTTGGCTGTGGCAAGGTAGAATTGGTACTGTAAGTTGGCGTCAACGTAGCGCTAGAATCTCGCTCCAACTTGCGCTCATCCACTGCATGTGTTCATCATTTGCCACTCATGCCGGGCACTGGGAACAGACACGCGAGGCGAAAGTGCCAACCAGAACAAGATTTTAAAACACGGTAACGCCAACCGACAGCACAGATTCGCCTAGTGGGTCAAGGCATGCCACACTTTGACTGAGTCGAAAACTGTGCTTTTCGCGCCATTCGCGTCTCAGTGCATCGCTATAGTACGCCTTTACAATCGTATACGTGCGCGGTGCTTGCATCCGCGCGTGAGTCATAATATGTCCTATAGCTGGCATGAATCCGGCGAAAGAGTACGGCATTGATTTGGTGCCGTACAGGAATACTGCGCGCAACTTGCTGCTGTAAAGCGAAACAGCTTTGTAGCGAAGCCTCCGAACTCTGAAATGGGTCGAACTTTCGAGTACCTCCTTGTGGGGCTACCCAACAAGGACGCCGCTCGCGCTGAGAGCCCGTGCTTGGCTGTGACTGTCGCCATTGTGTATTCTCGCTCGTTGCCGGCTAATGAACGCCTTAACAATTTGGTGGAGGTGCTGGCGTCGTGCTAAAATGCAATAATTATATTTACTCGTACACTTTTACTGGACTCGTAGTTTTTCCTGCCAATTACGATTATATCCACTGGCGGCAGAGCTCGGCGTTTTTTGTTGCGGATGGAAATCTGTGCAATCGGAAAACACCGCACCGGCATGGTTGCCGTATCGTGTTGGGATCTTCAGACAGTTCTGAGTAATATCTTACTCTTGCGGTGGTTGTTATTGCATCCGAAGATGGCGCAGCGCTACCCAGAAGACTTCTTATAAACTAACGCAGCGTGAACAGCCGTTTTTTTTTTTACATTTTGAAGTGGCACTGTTTGCCATGTTAGCGAGGCGCGCCTTGGCAGTTGAAAACAAATTATGGCGTCTCTGGGAGCGAGAGTATACCACCAAAGGCGCCTGGGTGCGAGATAGGCGTGCTCTTGTCTATACGACAGCCGGTGCTGCGGAGCAATGGACCTCAACGGAGTACTATAGGTGCAGGCCGCGGCGGGAAAGAAATCTTTGCAGTTCTCAACGGTCACTGCCAGGAACTCCTTTCTTGCAGGAGTCAAACTGACACGCGCAAGTTGCATCTTACTCTATCTTGTAATGTAACAGAATGTTCTTTTTTGGTCACGGGTTTTTTTCTTTCTTCAGTACTTGTGAATGGTCGTACTGAATCCCTACAGCATTATGTATCTTCTGTCCCATTGTGTTCAAGAACGCACCACTGATGGCACAAATCGCGCTTTTATCGTCAATAATGGTTGCTAAAGAACTGCTGCGCATGTATGACATCGACGTTTTAGGCGTCCTCAAGCATTGACTTTTCACTACGACGTCAAATGTGATTGCCCTTGGGTGTACCTTTCGATTCCGGGGTTCTCATAAAACCATGGTCACTCACCGATGACTCCAGCCAGCGCGGGCAGTATAAGTCCTAGTGAGATGAGGCACTTCATCCTTCTCCTTCGCGCCCTGGCCGCACTGGCCGCACTGCCCGGTATGGGGCCTTTGACCAGGGGCGCCTGTGGCCGGTACGCGGCGCTGTGCACGCTGCTAGAGCCCGAGGCCCCGCTGGAGGAACAGCTGGCCTGTCCTCCCTGGTGGTGCGCCGCCACCGACGCCTGGTGGTGGTGCGAGTGGGCCACGGAGGCCGGGTGGTGGTGGCCCACCAGGTGGTGTGCGTGGTGGTGGTGCGACGGGTGCCGGCTGGGCTGAGGTCGACCGCCCAGGTATGCCCGGTCTGCGAGATGAACACACATGTATATGAGGCCACTATAGATTGATGAACTTCCGTGAAAGAAATATGCATGTAGCTCAATAAAAAGAGTCCTCTTTCTCGTGACTACCAAATGCGCAGGTCATAGAAGACATACCACGGTCGAAGAGATACGGTTCGTTTATTCCCGCTTGATCAGTACAAAACATGACGACGTCATGCACCGAACACAATAATTACTATAGTTGTCCTTGTATTGGTATTTTGGTGTAAGTGGCGAGCCAAACACGGCAGCTATATATGATTTATAATATAGTGAAACCCTGAGTTTGGTGAGATGAAGCATTTGTGAACGTGGTATGTCGTTGAAGCCTTCTCGACGTTTCGACGAGCGCATTTGTCTTCTTCAAGGTTTCAATTGTTTTCCTTAGCGCGTTTCCTTCTTAGCCTCCAGCGACAGCTCGTTGTCACAAATTTTTCATCTCTTCAAGCTTCCATCTCCCCCGAACTACCACATTGAGATTGCTGGTAATTTTGGCAACGTCAGAGACACCTCCTGGTCTGAGATCTGAATCCGCGGCCAACGCATTTCGGGCTGGTCAATCTATCAACTGACAAAATTTTAATCAAATGCTTACGCCATCTTGTCCTTTCTGTGGCCATTTTAATGCCGTACTGCTGTTGTATAGCATCAGACTGCCGATGCATAACGTCAAACTACTGTTGTATAACATCAACGGAGCGATGCGATTCAACCATATGTTGAACTTTGCCTGCCCTAGGCCCCATTGATGATGGAGTACCTGGAAAAATGGATCGAGTCTTATAGGGTCATAGTCTCGTAGAGTGTGTCTTAATAATCCTGCCTCTTTTCTAGTGCGGAATGGCGAGCTGGATGTTCGTTTTCCGGTTCACCTCGCCGCCTGGCGCATACCATTTGTGTCTTTCTCATTTCTTAGTAACCAAAACTTGTTCCGTTCGGTTTATCGCTGCAGGTGTAATGCCGACTCTTGTGCACCATTCTTAATTGTCGGCGCAACTGATAACTGGGTCAGTAGCGTTGATTAGGGCAACCTAAAAACGGCTTTTTTTTTTTCTCTCGACGCCAACGGCCATTGCGTTGCCGGACACGCATCGTCCAAATTGACCGCGAGACGTCCGTTCTGTACCAACGACAACTTTTGACCACGTGGCTATCACCGTTATCGTTATGCAGGTGCAGTCGATGGACGGGTATAACACGGCAAAATTGTGATGATTCAAAGAGTTACTAAAGGTAGGTAACTTAAGACAGAGAACTGACGACGACACACATAGCGAAAAATACCGACATGTGGCGGTCAACCTGTTCTTGGCGCATGTACTGTTGTCAGAATGATAAGCTGACGAGAGAAATCATTGAAGGTGAAAACATCGCAGCACGCTGTCTTTCAACTTGTCTATAAGAAAGAGATCCTGTTTCTAAGAAGTTGAATGTTCTACACGTTTGGCGGCGCTTGTGCGGTGTATAAAAACTGCGTGCCCAAGGAGATGAACTTTTCTTTTTGATAGTTACCGCTGTGTGTGTCATCGTCTCTTACTTTCATCCCTCTCTTGTTGGCGCAATTTAACATTTTGCATCATGAACCAACATGGCCGACTGTCAGCCACTGCCATGATTTGTAATGAGGAATGTGCTTTTTCTGCGCGTAAAAGCACAAAAAACAACAGGCCACGCAAGACGGAGAATATCAAACTACGGATATCTTAAATTAACGCGGATGTAAAGAAAACGAGATAGTGATCTCATTGGATTAACTAAAGCGGGATGATGTCACACAATAAAGATTTCCAGGAAGGTCGCGGTGGCGTCCTACAAAAGCCATACGGCGACCTTACTCGAGCTATACGGTCAATGCAAAGATGTCACCCCGGAACGACCTTTAGAAGCCGATTGGCCTTTGTACTCTGCACTTAGAGTGCTGCGAAGCCGTGGGAATCATCAAGCCCGAGGATTTATGTCGAGCCGCTTGAGACATTTTAGAGGAAGGCCGACCGACTCAGATCTAACCATGACCTATAGAGGAGAAATATACGACAAAGAAAATTTGCGGGGACGAGGGCAACAAACGCCTCCTTCACGTATACCGCTCATCAGATAGAGGTCGATTTTCTTTCCTTGTTTTTATTTTTTTTGTTTCGGGGCCAAGTAAGATCAACCAGGAAAAAGAAAACGTGAAAGACCAATCCGGCGTGCCCCGTTTCGTAGCATTTTTTTTCCCTCAGGCGAATCCCGTAGCATGGGGTGGCGGCAGTGTAGAGTACGGTAGCTGCTACAAGAGGAACCTTTTGGCCGCGATAAAAGCCAGTGGTGGAGGAAAGGAGTTAGGCGGGGGGACGCTTGCGCGATCACGAAAGCTGCGAACGCGTGTTCGTCGTGGCGTGACGCAGCGTCTTCTCGCACCACAGGTCGTGCGTGGGCGAGCAAAACACGCCAGCACGCGCCTCATTTGCACGCGTCGTCGTCAAACGCTCCCTGGTTTCCCTCCCCCGGTGCTGCATCCAAGTTTAATTTGCTCTGCTCGGAACAGCAGAGAGAGAGAGAGAGGGAAGGCGATCACGCGTTCTGTTGTCGCCAATCTTTTAACAGGGAATGACTATTAGCTCACTCGCTCACTCACTCACTCACTCACTCACTCACTCACTCACTCAATCACTCATTTGATAATAGGCGCTGCGCTTGCAACTAGGGCGGTAAACGTCGCCTCTTTTCCTCTCATCAACCTCTGCCCCTCCTCCTTACATAATAAGTAATCGATGAGTGAGCAAGTGAATAAAAAAATAATTAATTAATTTAGAAAGCCCCTTATATGCATGTACACTAAAGACGACTGGAAGGCGAAAGATCTCCCTTTTCTTCATTGCCGATGTATTGATCCTGCCCCACCACACTTCGAAAGCATAGCGCCACCACGTTTTGCCCTGCCTCCTGGATCGGAGGCACTTTACCTGCCTTTGCGTTGCCTCTGTGATCGGGTCACTCTTGACGAAGCTGCGATTTCGTGTGATGACGTCATTATGTGATGACATCACGTGACGACTGATTGTGTCACAATAGCGCCACAAAAAATTGCGTTCTGCAACGTCATTGTGACGTCATATGGTAGCGTCATCGCGTGATGATGAATAGTTTCGAATCACGAGTCCCCCACGGCACGGGATGCGAACGGTCAAATTTCAAGTTTGATGAGTTTATCCAAGTCTTCCGCCTGAAAAAAATGGTTGATTGGTGAAAATGATGAATGGTGAAACCACCATATTATCATGAAAGACGTCGTAGTGGAGGGCTCCGGAAATTTCGACCACCTGGGGATCCTGAACGTGCACCCAAATGTGAGCACACAGGCCAACAGCCTTTTCGCCTCATTCGAAAATGGAGCCGTCGCAGTCGGGATTCGATCCCACGACCTGTGCGTCAGCAGCCGAGTACCTTAGCCGCTAGACCACCACGGCGGGACTGAAGAATGGTCTAGCTCTCGCTTTTTGAGCCACTTATTCGCGTCTAGCGCTATACTTTGAAGAAACATGTGCGCTTTCACAGTCACACATTTCGCGTGCGTATAGCGGTTCAGTCAACGTAGGATCATATGGGCCGTACAGACGCGTCCACTCTTAAAGGCAGCGCTCGCGTGCAGGGCATGTCTGCATTTCGCCCAATCGCAAATGCATAGTGGTTTATATTTGCGTAAGACTAGTAATCGTTGATACATCTGACTCCTTTTGACACTACATACAGCCGTGCACAAGCTACGTTTCAGTGATAAGTTGCTGTTAGGGGGCCAGCAACATGAAAGGTGGTCATTGCAGTGTTCCCTTCAACAATGTACTATACTGTACATTGATAGGCCAAAACTTTGTTTGTTTTTTTTACTGCAGAGGGCTCTGATGGCTTTGCGAGCGTCTCGATTCAAGAAAACATCGGATTACACGTGCAAAGTTCGCGATGATCGCGCAAGTAAGAAGGGACGATACACCTAGTTGTATAAACTACACAAACGTTTAGCTGCATATGAAGTTTAACAGATGACATCACAAGAACCTTATCAAGGTAATAGCCCGAAGACTGCAATGCTCCCGTCCAAGCATAATTTTCTCGTTACATATATAGCTGAACGATCAACGCGTCCCTTGAAGAACAGCCTGTATCTTAGCACATTGAAATGTCTACGGAGAAGCCAGCGCTCGCTTTCTTCATCGAGTGACGTCAGCTGGAACGATGGTGCACAGTCGTGCGCAGGCAACCGCCATGCATGTCGGAACGCTCTGTTCATCGCCACGTGGGAGCGGCCACGCACAGCCGCAAGGTTATCGCGTGTAACGCGCACGAGGGGATAGTGTACGAAGAAAGGCCGTACACACGAAATCTGGCAGTAACGGCTCACAGAGCACCGCCACTTTCCTCTATAGTGGCACGCAAGGAGCAGGATCGTCACGAGTCGCTTTCTCCATCGCCCTGCAGAGCCGTCCCGGATGCCCAGGTGGACATCTCGCTTTAAAGGAGTATACTGACAGCACCCCCAAAAGGGTCATCTTCCGTGTCCATGATGTGCACAGTCAACGCCGTCCACACACTGCGGCTAGACAACGCGTGTAATGTATTTTACAGCGATTTTGAAGTTTTTCGTCAGTCAGCATCTCCGAGCCAGCCCCACACCGCAATGGACGGTACCACGACGAGTCACACACGACTCAATGGCATTGCTAACTGTCCGCTACGGTCGTGTTGCGGTTGAGGTGCTCGATTGTTGACGCACAGGTTGCCGGTTCGATACCCACCACGTCAGTCGCATTTCAATGAAGGCGATATGGTAAAGGCCCGTGTACTGTACGATGTCAGTGCCCGCGTTTCAGATGGTCGAAATTTCCGGAGACCTCCACTATACGGCGTCTCCCATAATCATATGGTGTTTTCGAGACGCTAGACCCCACATATCAATCAATCATTCTTTAAGCTTGCATTTTTATTCTTTTTCCCTTTTTTTCAATACAGAACTCAGTGTCCACACGTGTTAATGACTCGTCATTGGCCTCGAAGTATCTCTCTAACATGACGCGTTATGGCACAATAAAATGTCTTTAAGCTATCCAGGTGATGTCTTCGACTGTCTTAGCGTGCGATGTAGTCCACTTCCACCAGTAAAGAGCGACGATGGCAATTGGGGTTTTACGTTCCAAAATAACGGTATGAGGCACGCTGTGGTGAGAGCTGGAAATTTCGACCGTTTCTTTAACGCTCACTCGCGTCGAAGAGTGCACGGGCACCTAACACTTCACCTCCATCGAAACGCGACCGTCACGGCCGGAATCGAACCCACGACCTTCAGGTCAGCAGCCGAGCACGGCAACCACATATGCACCATTGCGGACATCGATAAGTTAACTAGGTCTGACCGCCACGTGCTTAATGCAGTCAAACTAACTTCGCAAATTAGTTCCGAAGTTTAGGAAGTTGAGCGAGCTGACAAGAATTCAACGATCTCCAGAACTTCGGACATTCCATACCTGTAGCTCAAAGGGGTAATGTAGTAACATAAATCATAAAAAATGTTTTAAAAGAGTAACAAACAAACGAAACGTATGCTCAGACTCATACAGCGATTTAACATTAATTATACTGAGAGGTTCTAAAACGTGTGAACGTATTTACATAGGCAAAAAACAAAAGAAAAACGGTGACAGGCACGCTTGATTGTCAAGTGCCACAGGAAGGGGTCCAACGCTTGCCTCTTCTACGAGAAGGAACTTAGACTATGGGAAAAGGAGCACGCTTAGGACGTAAGGAAACAAAACATTCAGATGAGAAGCAAGACAACACAAACAAAAGTGAAACGATGGGACAATGAAGAGCAGTACTCGGTGAGAAAAGAAAGATGGAACCGCGTGCACACCGAGATCTAAATAAAGCAAAGTGCGTTTTAATGAGCGAGATTGAAACGATAGTGGATGGAACTCGCTCGGTCCCGTCGCACACAGACACTGGCTGTCTACGCGAAGAAGGCGATCATGAGGGTGTGTGACGCTTTCTCAGGGTAGAAAGTTGAGAGAAAGAGAAAACTTTATTTGCACATAAACAACGCGGTACATTCCAAATGGTCGGGCCCGTATTCCAGGGCTCCGCTTACCCTCGCCACCATCTCTACCCGTTGGACCAGCCAGCGCTGATCACATGGGAGGCAGCAGTGCCTCGCATTGTTCCTCCGTGTTGCTCATGTTGTGGTGTTCTTCATTGTGATGTGTACACTCCCACGTGATGTGAAACAAAGTTGGTGGGGCTTCACAACACGGGTATATATCTCTGTATGCTGTGGAGTAGAATTCACGTATCTTGTATAAGTTCGTGTATGTGTTTGTTTGGATTCTGCGTAATGCCACCGATTCAATTGCTGTGAGGTTCTTATGCGGTGCTGGATAAAGTATTCTATTGTCCCTGTAATACTGAAGAATTGTACCAAATCTAGGGTCTAGGGGCGTTGGATCCTTTACTGCAGTGTGCAAAGAAGCTCGGTGATTTCAGGAGAGGTGACTATGAGCGCTGAGGCACGACGCACATGTACACCGAGAATCAAGAAAAGCTTGGGCGGCAACGCGTTCGTTTTGTCCCCGGCACTGGAGCACCCTCGAGGATGCACGTGAGGTTTTTACAAGCACATCGTGTAGCACTGTCGATTATAATTTAGGCAAGCAACACCTTCACTGCTCCCTTCGCCATCGGTGTATACGGCTGTGGCCCGAGAATATTGGCTTTCTGAAGACAGGTTCAAATCCCCCCAGTCTGATGCTTTCTAGAGTGGACGGCGCTGGATGTCGTAACAATCACCAACGCACAGAACGTGTTCAACTGTCGGCCTAAGTGAGTTGTGCGCAGATGTGTATAGACATTCACGTAGGCATACTCGTTTTGCATGCAACGGCGTACACATGTACGTACAGTCGTCAGCAAGCTTAACTCGAACGCTTCGCAGCGCGGGCTCGACTGATTTGGCTGACGCTGCAGCCGCAAGCGCCCTCGCCGAGATAACACCTCAGCATGCTTTGATAGCATCGCTTTGATAGCATTTGATAGCAGCGCTTCGAGATATAGGTAACAGTGCACTTGAAGTTGTAAAAGACTATGTCTACTTAGGGCAGGTAATAACTTAATGGCATGATTTGGCCGCTAAAGAGACACACACAAGAAAAGGAACACTCAAACGACAAGCACAGGCGGCACTTCCAACTAAAGCAGACTAGGTGCAGACCCAGACTTAAGCACGAAAATATAGACATGCGCAGTCTTCATACAGCCTTACGCTATCCAACAATCAAACAATCTTGTCTCCGAAGTATACAACGTCACCGACGGTTCGCTGATACACCTTTCACCTTTCTTTTTAATGTAATAGGCTTCCATCAGCTCACGCGCAGTTTTGTACCTGCTTCTACCCAGAATCTTAAACTCATTAAAACGTGGTACACACCCACAGGCTTTACAGTGCATAGGCAAATGCGCCAAGCCATCGTTCATTAAATTTAATTCGTGCTCCCTAACTCGTTCATTGATGCAGCGCCCGGTAATCCCGATGTACGAGTTGCCACACGAAAAGGGAATCTCATAAACAACGCCTTTTGCACATCTCCCGTACATCGTGGCGTGTTTTTTGCCGCACCCTTGACGGCTCGCCTCCACCTCCCGAGCAGTTCTCGGGCACAGCTGAGCCAGCTTTATGGGCGCAGAGAAGGCGACAGGTACCCCATACCGGCCTGCTACCTTTTTCAGGTTGTGGGAGACCTTATGAACATAAGGAATCACTGCAGGTCTTACGGTTTCGGTTCTTTGTTCCCCCGTGGCAGCTCTAGTACCATCACCCTTAGCTTTCCGCAAAAGCGCTTCGGCGACAGCTGTCAATAGCGAGTCAGGGAAATTCGCAGCTAAAAGACGCTGGATCTGGTTTCCGAATGATGCCTGCGTCATGTGCGTGCACGATTTCTCGAGAGTAGATCCCAGGCAGAGCGTAGCTATACCACGCTTAACTATTTTCGATCGAGCCGTCAAGGGTGCGGCAAAAAACACGCCACGATGTACGGGAGATGTGCAAAAGGCGTTGTTTATGAGATTCCCTTTTCGTGTGGCAACTCGTACATCGGGATTACCGGGCGCTGCATCAATGAACGAGTTAGGGAGCACGAATTAAATTTAATGAACGATGGCTTGGCGCATTTGCCTATGCACTGTAAAGCCTGTGGGTGTGTACCACGTTTTAATGAGTTTAAGATTCTGGGTAGAAGCAGGTACAAAACTGCGCGTGAGCTGATGGAAGCCTATTACATTAAAAAAAAAAAAAAAAAAGAAAGGTGAAAGGTGTATCAGCGAACCGTCGGTGACGTTGTATACTTCGGAGACAAGATTGTTTGATTGTTGGATAGCGTAAGGCTGTATGAAGACTGCGCATGTCTATATTTTCGTACTTAAGTCTGGGTCTGCACCTAGTCTGCTTTAGTTGGAAGTGCCGCCTGTGCTTGTCGTTTGAGTGTTCCTTTTCTTGTGTGTGTCTCTTTAGCGGCCAAATCATGCCATTAAGTAAATACCAACTAGGCCAACAATCAGTATTATTACAGGTAATAACCACAGAGCCGAACCACGAGATCGAAGTAACTAGAAGAATAAGAATGGGGTGGAGCACATTCGGCAAGCACTCTCAAATTATGACAGGTAGATTGCCACTATCCCTCAAGAAGAAGGTATATAACAGCTGTATCTTGCCGGTACTTAGCTACGGAGCAGAAACCTGGAGACTTACAAAGAGGGTTCAGCTTAAATTGAGGACGACGCAGCGAGCAATGGAAAGAAAAATGGTAGGTGTAGTCTTAAGAGACAAGAAGAGAGCAGAGTGGATTAGGGGACAAACGGGGGTTAAGGATATCATAGTTGAAATAAAGAAGAAAGAAATGGACATGGGCCGGGCATGTAGCGCGTAGACAGGATAACCGCTGGTCATTAAGGGTAACTAACTGGATTCCCAGAGAAGGGAAGCGGGTTAAGGGGAGACAGAAGGTTAGGTGGGCAGATGAGATTAAGAAGTTTACGGGTATAAATTGGCAACAGCAAGCACAGGACCGGGTTAATTGGCGGAACATGGGAGAGGTCTTTGTCCTGCAGTGGTCGTAGTCAGGCTGATGATGATGATGATGATGATGATGATGATGCTTTGATAGTATGTCGGTATGAATTGATAACATTTCTGCAACAAATTGATTGATATGTGGGGTTGAACGTCCCAAAACCACCACATGATTATGAGAGACGCCGTAGTGGAGGGCTCCGGAAATTTCGACCACCTGGGGTTCTTTAACGTGCACACAAATCTGAGCATACGGGCCTACGACATTTCCGCCTCCAGCGGAAATGCAGCCGCCGCAGCCGGGATTCGAACCCACGACCTGCGCGTCAGCAGATGAGTACCTTAGCCACTAGACCACCGCAGCGGGGCTTTCTGCAACAAAACCCAAAGTTACGCGGCGCTGTACTACGTTGACTTCCATGCATCTTTCGTATATCGTAGTAGCCCGTACCAATCCTGGGAGGTTAGCCAAAATACAACCAGTCACTCAAGCTGTTGTACGCATGGCGAAAAAAAAAAGTTCTCTGGCCTGTAAGACTATTTGTAACACTCTAAGGCGAAATCCCGTAGCTTACTTGGCAATCAGGCCAAGCAATCAGATAACCGATTTCTTGCAGTACATGACTACTGGCAGTGAGAGGAATACACACTTGAATAGCCCCTCCCCGCTCACTCCCAAACTACCCGTAACTAAGTTGGCTTACTACAACCTACGAAATCAGCCCACGTTTGGCTAAGCGATAGTGCCATCACGTGACGTCATCACGTGACATGACGTGATAACTTCATGTAATAAATTTTTTTAAATTTCTTTGTAGCGCGGCAGAGCACATGGACACCACAAAAAAGCTTACGACGACACGCAGCGTTGACTCGGAACAAACGTTTATTTGTGTTTTCCAGCAGTGTTTGTATGCCCCCCCCCGCATCACGTGACACGCGTGCACTTCACTGAGTAGCACAACCAACCCATAAACCACGAGACAGTTTTTTTTTTTTTTTTGTCGAAAAGGCCTTATCAATTCACATTGCCGACAGATACCGCAACTCTTTCTCGGTTAACAAAACCGAAGGGTCACTGACACACGCGTCATGTAAGTATACGGCTATGTTGCGTGCTCCTACAACTAATCGCGTGATCTCGCACGTATTCCTGCTCGAGATGTATGACTCATTGAAGTGCACGCGAGTCACGTGATGGTGTGGGGTACAAGTGCTACTGGAAAACTGAAATAAACGTTTGTTGCAAGTGAGCGCTGCGTGTCACCGAAAGTTTCTTTCTGGTGTCTGTGTCAATTTGCCGCGCTACAAAGAAGTTTAGAATCGAACCACCACCCAACAAGCCCACGTGTCCGCCCTTATCGATTTCATGTGACGAAGTCGCATTTCGGAGATCTCTGACGTCACGATGGGATATCACCATTGCGTCGCGATCATAGTGACGTCATGGTCCTCGTCCTGACACGGAATTCGCACGACCTCACAAAAACTTGTTTCCTATATTCCACACGCTTCTCCCTCGAGGAAGGTCAGGTGGCATTTTGTACCACTTCGTTAGCTTGGCGTGTTTAGCTCAACGCTACACCGCGCAACAATACACTTGACGTTTTCGCCATGATGAGCGTTCTTCTGAGCTTCTTGACAAAATTAATTGCAAGTTCGCGCTAATAAGCGAGAGGATGTCAGAAAAATAAATTAGGGTAGCGTCGCCCTAGTGCATGGCACCAAGCCTGAAAGAACTGCGGAGCTGGACAGCCTTCTTTGCTTCTCATCGGTTTTCTCTTTCTTTCCTCTTCTTTTTCTTCCTTGTCTTCTCTTGCAGTTCCTTCTGTTTTCTTTTTGTCTTTATTTCTATCTTTCTTCCTATTTTTCCCTTTCTGTCTGTCTTATTTCATTTCTTGCTTGCTTCCTTTTCAAATAATCAATAAAGCTATTTAAATCAATCACAATAAAATTACTTCAATCAATCAATCAATCAATAAATAAATTCCTCTTTCAGTTTCTATACGTGATCATTATACGGTAAGGTTGAGTAGCGCACGTTTTCACATGGACAGAAAGGACTTGAAGAACAAGAAGTAGTTGGTGACTGATAACGATCAATCGATCAATCACCAACTTCTTGTAGTCGTGACTGATAACGATCAGCCCCCAACAATAGCTCAGCTCGTACTTCACCTTTATACACGTGGTTTGTGTTGTCCTGTTTCCCTGGCCGTGGTAGTAAGTCCGCACTTAATATCATCAAGACGCTTGAAGAACAAGAAGAGACCCGTTTGGCAAGAGCGCGTGTTCATGCTACGGTTGGTTAATTTACATGCGGTTTTGCGTTGCTCCGAACGACGACGACAGCATTTGATCATAGCATACGACAGCATACAATAGGATGCGACATCATACGACAGCATACGACAACATACGACAACATACGACAGCATACGCCAGCATACGACAACATACGACAGCATACGACAACATACGACAACATACGACAACATACGACAACATACGACAACATACGACAACATACGACAGCATACGGCAACATACGATAACATACGACAGCACCGCCCCACAAAGTGTCCCGCACAAGTCCGAGGCAGAATAGACGTAAATCGACACGCTTCCAAGCAGTCAAACGATTCCGGCAGCGCTGCTCTGGTCATCTGCAATCTTCGCGCAGCGCTGTATACGCCTGACAGAGTTGCCGCCGACCACAGTTGAGAAGGCGGAGCCCTCACGCGTGTGCGCTTAAGGATGACCTCTAAGATAGCCAAGGTCGGCCTTTATACGCTGGCGCTTATCGAGCGAGTGGGCGTGTCAGTCAAACAAAGCGAAATGCTCGACATTCGAGGAAAAAAGGAATCGTCACTGGCCCTCGCTTGTCGGTGGGCGTTTACAGGTCGTCGAGACCAGATGTTCCAGACGGAAACAGAACCGTATTTTCGGAACTTGTGCAGAAAGGTCAGGCGGACATCGCGGGTTTTCCCTCCGTAAGTTGTCCACAGAAGAAGAAGGCAAAAACTATGATGCGACTTCTGTGCGCAGTTTCGTGTTCGGTCATGGCCAACTGTATTGGCCTTGACCAACACAGTTGGCTTTCCGCAGGATATCAACTGCGCCATAAATGATAATTTTTGTGAAGTGGAACAGCCCCTACTAGGACATTGTTCGTTTTTCTGCAGATCAAGCCAGGCAACCATTACACGTCTGTAAGAATTTGCGTGCACTTTGCCGATTCTTCGTGTGGCTGATGACGATGAAGAATTATGGCTCAACGCTTAGCAGTGGATGAGAAGCATCAAACCAGACACTCGTCGTGCACATAGCATTGTCTGATGAATGATTGTTATTTTACTCGTCGAAACGGTTGATTAAGCATGTTGGTGATTCATGACGCTTATATATATATATATATATATACACACACACACACACACACACACACACATATATATATATATATATATATATATATATATATATATATATATATATATATATATATATATATATATATATATATATATATATATATATATATATATATCACATAACGTAATCCACCCGTCGCGGTGGTCTAGTGGCTAAAATACTCGGCTGCGGACCCACAGGTCGCGGTACCGAATCCCGGCTGCGGCGGCTGCATTTCCGATGGAGGTGGAAATGCTGTAGGCCCGCTCAGATTTGGGCGCGCGTTAAAGAACCCCAGGTGGTCGAAATTTCAGGAGCCCTTCACTACGGCGTTTCGCATAACCATATGGTGATTTTGGGACGTTAAACCTCACATATCAATTAAGATAACGTAATCCGAGCACCACCATGCCTCTGTGGTAGAACACTCGGTAGCCACGTAGAGGACCCACGTTCAAGTCCCATTCGTTCGTAAATATGCTTTCTTTTTGCCGTTCTACTTTTCGACGTATATCGGTGACGCAACCGACGGCAATAGCGACGCCCGGAACGCAGGATCTCGAGTCACCACAGGCGCTGTAGCCTCTTACCTGTCCTCGTTAAATTTGAGCAGAGCAAACACATGGACGCTAAATCCCCAACTAGCGAAATCCATAGAGTTTCCTAAAATTGACTAGAGGGGACTCAGGCGCTGCGATCGTTCAGCCCTCATAGGAATGATGGGAGGTACCCAAATATTCCTAGTATTCTTGCCTGCGGACCTCAAACGCACTTGTGACTTTGTTTTTTGCTGTGTTTCGGTTTCAAACGAAACGACGAACCATTGTAACGTACGTGACCCGATCTGAATTGGTGAGCCTAAAAGGTCAAGGTGGTGAAGTGCAACTGCTGACCATTTGCTGATAGTTGACTCGTGAGAAAGCGGCTACATGCTGCGCGAAGCCAAGCGGGAGCCGAAAATACGGAGACTAGACAAATTTGTGTACTGCCCATCCAACGCCCCCTCTATTTAGATGCCTGCCGCGTGAGAATGAAAACAACTGCCACACCTTTTCCCTAATGCATTTTTAAATTAGTGTCGGTATTTAGCGCTACTTGTGGCGGACGGTGCAACAACTCGACATTTTGCATAGCCTTCGAAATAGTCGTGTATAGTTGCAGATCTCGAATAACTCTCGACCGACGCGCCCCTGTAGGAGCCACAAGTACAAAACGCCGTGATAGTAGTGTCGGCCGTGAGCGCCACTGCGTAGCGCTCGCTCAAAACTGAAGGCAGAGGGGCGACTCCGTTGGCAACACGAGCCATTCGTCAGGCATCTTAATAAAAGGGGCGCTGGCCCATCATTCCCGCGCTCGCTGAAGCGCCGTGCGTGGCAGCTCCCGTAGACACTAGCGCCAGAGTTCCCTCCAGTGTATATATAGGAAACTCTAGCTAGGGGCAATATACAGTGTATTTAATATATACTCCAACGGCACTCAAGCGAACGACGCTGTCATGGCCTGGGGAGTTTTTAGCAGTGCGTTTATTACCCGATCCAAAGCAAGAATAATGGTTTCCGGTCTCAAGAAACCAGAAGTAGTGCATATACAAAGTGGACTTGTAACCGACTTTAAACGCGTCGTTTAAGTCGCAAGTTTATACAAATCCGAACAGACGTTGCTTCTTCTCGAGTCGGGTTCATTTCCTTCCCCTGCGCCGGAGACGTAATGCATGTTTTTTTTTTTTTTACGTTTATGAACTACATCGTGCATCGTATAGCAGTCTGCCCGAAATGTGCGGCTATTTATTACACAAGCCCGTTTGGTGAGCGCTCGTGTGTAGCAAGCTGGCGGTTTTATTTGAGCGGGACGCTGCGAGCGGCGGCATCTCGTGACGACCGGCCGTACCCGCGTGCTACAGTTTTGGGACGCGCAGCCTGGGACAATAGTTACGCATCGTGCAGTGCATGTATAGCGAGCACGGAGGCACAAGAAGTAGATGGCTTACACCCCACCACCATCCTCAAATCTCGACGCACGCCCACCGCTTCCACGTACATGCGTCTCTTCGCGCTCCAAGAAAAAGAAATAAAAATCAAAGGTCCCTGTCTTCCACGCCGTTTCAGAAGCGAAAGCGGACGGATTCCGTCAAGAATGGCGGTCTCTTTTTTTCTCTGGCAACCTTGAACTAACGTTCCCGTAGACAGCTAATGGCAGGTAAGACTATTTTGGGAAGCCTTCCGCTGGTTTTGAAATAGCGCAAACTGCCGTTTTCTGCTGTTTTTTTATGGAATCGTCTGCGTGGTGGGTCTCCTTCGAGGAATACGGATGGATGGTCGCGGAGCGTTCCTCACCTCGACACATTATGTACCCTGTCTGGCCTGAATATCAGGAACTTCAGTGACGTGTTATTCGTATCAGAAACGCCAGTTCAACGTGTCCACCGAAACGCCGCACTGGGTCATTGGCTATGCTGCTTAGTTCTGTTGCTGAGCAAAAGGTTGTCTGTTCGATTTTAGGCCGAAATGGCTGCACTTCGATGAAGAGACAAATTTAACCACGGTCATTTACTAGGATATTTGTGGACGTACAGAGAGCTACGGCTGATCAAAATCAACCACGAGTTAATTCTGAAACGGTTAAGCCCCCAGAAACCGTTGTTTACTGCATGCAGGGAATGGCTGTATTCTATAGCTCCCCACTTCATCCTAACTACACTCGACCACCCATTTAGGAGAAGCATACTGACAATACGACTGAAAAAAATGACACCTAGGTTTCCGTGCCCTCAATAACCTCTGCCTGAATGACCTTTATCTGGAACTCAGAACGCGGATGATTTAATGATTTGTGGGGTTTAACGTCCCAAAACCACCACATGATTATGAGAGACGCCGTAGTGGAGAGCTCCGGAAATATCGACCATCTGGGGTTCTTTAACGTGCACCCAAATCTGAGCACACGGGCCTACGACATTTCCACCTCCATCGGAAATGCAGCCGCCGCAGCCGGGATTTGAACCCGCGACATGCAGGTCAGCAGCCGAGTACCTTAGCCACTAGACCACCCCGGCGGGGCAGCGGATGATTTAGGGAGGTTCCTGAAACATAATGGCTACTGCCTTGACTGGGAGCCTGCTCTTGGAGTTCTTAAAGAGACACTAAAGAGCAAAACTATTTTTCGCGTATTAGTAAAATACGATTTCACCATACCGAAAACACCACTCTTACCGCAGCACGACACTTGGTAAGCGAGAAAACGACGCCACCGAGAGATTCCCGCACCAAACGTTGTGACGTCATCAATTTTTGAAGGCGTCTACATTGAGTCCTACGTAGATTCTAATCGACAAAATTGAAATAAGTGTAATCTGTGGATGCCATAGACTTAGCATACTAAGTCTCAGAGAATTTATCGAGCCAACGTCACGAAAATACGAGAAATGCATTGTGGAATTTATTACGTCACGCGCGGAGATCACAGCGCGAAATTAAAAAAAAAATGGAAACTTCAACCTTGATTGTCTCCGCTAATAATGAACTTATGACAGTGAAAATTATGACTTTAGAGTTTTCATGGTGCAGTTTATCACTTTAAAACAACTCATTGATTCTCGTTAGTGTCCCTTTAGGCATTACAGACCTCATATGCGGTGATGAGTGGCATTTATGTTGGGCTGTGGCGTGGTCCGATACAGCACTGCGTGCGGGATGTCTCATAGGCCAACGGCGACATAATTGTCCGTCTCCCTTTTGTTCGAGGCAGTTGCGGTCCTGACGAAGAAAGGTTCACTTGTTCAAACTCTCGCGCCAGCGACTAGCCTTGTTCGAAGACTTCTCAGTGCATCAAACCTCAATCTTCCTCTGGACTCACTTTTGAATTTACGGATACCATTTGACCCGTGCATTCAGCTCCACAATCATTCCTGCATATTTTTTACATTATAACACTGCGAGAAGGCTAAGTATCGTGCTAGACAAATCCTACTACAGCCAACAGACAATGAAGCAAACGAAGGCATAGCGGAGAATATCAGTAGTTTGTAGCAAATTGCTGATAGTAAAGTAATTATTAGCAATATTAGTTATTAGTACAAGTAAATTATTGTTGTGGTAAATGTGACATTCGAGGAAACAAATCAAAGTGGACGAAAAGCATTGTCGTCTATATGGACTGAACCTACAACCTTATGCTAACGTTTTTGTCTTTTAAAGAAACAAAACTCTTGATCCGGTTCATTCCCTTATTTTGTCCTGCTTAGGGGTACTCTAAAAACAACCGGTCATGAAAGAGCAAAATAGGACAGTGCTTTTAAGAGGCGTATGCCTCGAGGCAGACAGGTTTCCAAATCACTTTCTGCGTCCTATATGGAGCAAGATCTGATGCGATGCGATGCGATGCGATACGATGCGATACGATGCGATGCGATGCGATGCGATGCGATAACGACGAGTGCCGATTTGACATTGGATCTGATACTTGCGACATTTTCCGCTTCGAAACGTGTCTAGCCAAGAAAAACCTGAAATTGGGCTACATGCATGATTTAACGCGATTAATTTTATTTTCTCAAACTACGAAGACTGGTGGAAAGTGCGAAGAAAGATGCATACATGAACAGTTTAGCGTAATGCGTTGATGTGTTCTGAATGTATCTGAACTCGTAGCATCCCGTACATATTGTTGTTTACGAAAAGAAAGTTGATGCTGTTCCTATTCACTTCACGCTTCTTCTCCAATCAACCACGGTGTCCGGGTTATTTACTTACAAAATTTATTGTAGGTGGCCTGAGCAGTGCTGCTGTATAATATATATATATATATATATATATATATATATATATATATATATATATATATATATATATATATATATATATATATATATATATATATATATATATATATAATAAGGGAAAGAAGTGTATACCTAAGGGCTCGTTTTTCCGTGTTTTTAACACAATAATAAATGAGATATAACAGACAGTAATGCCAAGGAATGTACAGGGGAAGTTATTAACATTAATGGAATGTAAATAAGAAGAAAGAAAAGTGGATGAAAAAATTACCAACTGTAAGCAGGAATCGAACCTACGACCTTCGAATTACGCGTTCGATGCTCTAACCACTGAGCTATATATATATATATATATATATATATATATATATATATATATATATATATATATATATATATATATATATATATATATATATATATATATATATATATATATATATATATATACAGTGAAGTGCTTTCAAGACAGGATTGTATCTGGTTAACCTCATCAGCCTCTATTTTGTTTCTCTCTTAATTAATAATATTATTTTCTTATGCCAACGCATCTGTTCTGTTCTGCTCTGTTCGAACCAGATTGCTGCGGAGAAGTTGACGTTTGTATCACCTCGGCGCTTCTATTTCTATCCGTTCTCCAGACTAAAAAGAAAAAATGGTTTCCTAAAAACAAAAATATTAAGTAGAAAGAAAAAACGTGTCGAAAGCTGAAACAAATAAAAATTAGCACGGCGATGAAACGTTCACTTGCAGGAGCACCATCAATATCCTATATAGCGGCCTTTCCCAGTCCAGATACCATTATAGCAAACTCGCGGTGGCATTGTGTGAGAAACGTCAGTTGCAGTGATACTTCGCGCATTCAAGAAAGTTCTGTGCAATGGGTAACTTTCGAAACAAAAAAAAAAGGCGATCCATCATCACCATCACCAGCCTGCATGCTCCCGCTGCGGGGCAAGGGCCTCTTCCATGTTCGGGCTATAGTCAACCCAGTCCTGTGCTTGGTGCTGCAACGTTACAGACGCAAACTTCTTAACGCAATCTGCCCACATAAATTCCTGCTCGTGCACTTGCCTTCTTTTCGAATCCAGACCGTCACTCTAAATGACCAGCGGTCGTCCTGCCTACGCGCTACATGTCCTGTCCATGCCCATTTGTTCTTCCTGATTTCGACAGACGTGTCCTTAGCACTTCTTTGTATGATCCACTCTGTTCTCTTCTCGTCCATTAAGGTCATGCCTACCACGTTCCTTACCACTGCTCACGTGCACTTGCCTTCTTTTCGAATCCAGACCGTCACTCTAAATGACCAGCGGTCGTCCTGCCTACGCGCTACAAGTCCTGTCCATGCCCATTTGTTCTTCCTGATTTCGACAGACGTGTCCTTAGCACTTCTTCGTATGATCCACTCTGTTCTCTTCTCGTTCATTAAGGCCATGCCTATCCCGTTCCTTACCACTGCTCACTGCATCGTCTTTAACTGAAGTAGCCAATTTACGACGCAACTTCAACCTACTACCCATCGCGGAAACTGATGAACCAGCAATGCTGGTGGTCTTCCCTTTGTATAAGGCCATCACATTTCTATGTTTCGAAGTCTTCCAGATATGTTCTGTCACTGCTCTTCATTAAATGATCTTTGTCATGTTTCGAGGCGACGGTATAGTCACCAACGGCAAAATGTCACGTGGCAGTGATGTCACAATGGTAACGCTCGCGTCATTTGTTGGGCTTATACTGTTGCCTTAATTGTTCCTTTTTATTAGAAGTTGCGTGAAGCAGGTTTTAGCCAGTTTCTTTTGCCACATAGGCGTTTAATGAGGACGATAGTTTTTCTGATAGGCCGCGCTCATTTCCGTGGCCAGTTTGTCGGGTAAACTGTTGCCTCCTTTGTTCTTAGTGGATAAGTGATGAGTCGTGGGAATTACCCAATATCTGTGGCGCTCACCCAAATATGATGCCCACCTGCGTTATAACGGTTCGCGGACATGAAAGCCTCGACTAAACGCAGCCTCGTTGTTGGAAGAAAGAACTTTGATTAGAAGGTCATGCTTGCTCCTGAAACAGCTGTACGCGACATTATTCCTGCCTTCGGCGGACCTCGCCGTCATAATGGACGTATATAGAAGAACGCACACACATCTCGGCTGACGCTTCTTTTGTGTCCATCGCTAACTCAGTTCAACAAAAGCAAGAATGATTTAACCTAGCAGTGGCAATAGAGTGCCCAAACTTAGAATAGCGACGGTGAATGCTTCAAGTTTGACTTTTTTTCATTCTTCTGAACTTTAATATGCATAGTCAAAGCTGGTTCTTTCTATTTTGGTGCACGTTCATACTCTGCGTGCAAACGAGTAATAAGCATCGCTCGAAAGAACGAACATCTCCTACGTTTATGTGCAGAAAAATAAGTGTAAATCTTTGGGCCCACATACTAGTGTACTTTCTGTTAACGCCATGACTACGTTTCAGGTGGAAAAATTAGATTTTTAACCTCATCTCGTTTTAAGAGATTCATACGTTTACAAAAAGGTATTAATTATGAAGAAAACTTCTTCATTCATACAGCAAACACCTGTAGCCCCAGAAGTTTCCTGGAAACTTTACCGCCTAACATAGCGTGAAGTTAAACTATCGCATTTCGCGACGTCAGACGAAAGTTGACTGATACAAACTCCCCTGAAACGTGTAGTTTCGTTGTCATAGATGCAAACTGTAACAACGCACTTACTCCTTCATTGCGCGATTGAGTAATTGAACGGATATGTTCGGAAACTTCAAGTTAGTTTACTACGAGCTGATGTTATCGACAGCATCCGGCGACAAGCAAGACGAGAATGAGAACCAGAGCGCTTGATTGCTAGCATTGATATCGTTGCTGGCGTAGTTCTCATCGCCAAACTAAGAAATCGGGAAAAATCGAGAACTGCGATTTAAGAGTGGGTCCTCACCAGGCGATGCAGGTAGTTCCTCAGCCACAGTGGACGTATACGGGGGTCAGCACTCCACCGATTCAACGGATGAATTGGGGTTGACAACCACGTGCACCGAGGCAGCCGCTTGGAGTCGCTGTCATTCCAGCATTGACGGCAGCACGTTTCTTAGGCCGACGTCACGACGCGCCAAGCCCGTAGGCTAAATGCCGATGGGAACAAGCCGCTTACTTTGTAGAACGCTCGGAAACTCGCCACAGGACGGTAACTCACTGACTTGCCACGGGCCTAGCGACTTCTGGTCACAGAGCGAAGCAGACGACGCAGTGAGGTAGCAGACGGCGTGCTCACTAGTCAGCCGAAAATCTCAGTTCCCGTTATAAAAGTGAAAGCCCCGCTGCCCGCCGATTCGATGCGAGCTCTCAGTTGAGGGAAGGGGTGGTAGGGGGGAGGGGGCTGGGGTTTAGACGCAGTGGTATTTTCTCTTCCACACCCTCCTCGCAACTTGCTTCAGTTTTGTTTCTATTTCTTTCATCGCATCGCCACGCCAGGCGCGTGCGCAGTGGACAAGAAAAGGTGCCTAGTGCTCCTCGGTTCCTCGTACGAAAAAGCCCAGCCGAGTTCGAATCGGGGACAAAGCATGCGTGCGCGGCTGCAACAGGTGAAAGCCCTTTTAAGAAGCCCTCCGACGCGTTCGGTCCGGCGGCATAAATACACAAACAAACCCGGCGGGTGGGCGAGTTTCCCTCCTCGCTCGTTCTTCGCCCTCCTCGCCCACTGCTCTTCGGCTTCACCTAGCATCCTCTTGAGACGTTACACCGGCGGGCAACACCAGGGCACGCATACGCACACGATGGTCATTGAGAGAAACGGGTAGGCGAGGGGGTCGGAGGATGAGTAACGGTCGATATGGGACGAGGGCGAAAGCGCGAGGACAAGTGCCAAACCAGATCACACGAGGGTCGCCTGCGCCCTCTTGCGTCTTCTTTCTTTTTGTTCTTACTTCCCCTTGATTATACCAACGTTCCCGCAAGTAGCGGGTCGTCTGTGGCAAATTCGGCACTTCTGCTTTCTTCGCGGTCGTCTGCTCAAATTAGGCCTATCTTGCTGTCGGTGCAACTGACCCCAACCTGCCAGATTGGGACACTCCGACATCGCGAACAAAATGTCTTGTCGCATCAGCTTCTCTGTACAGCACGTCGAGAATCCGTTAAACATATACGGGCAACGGGCGAAACGAAATCAGGCACAGCGCCTGCGTGCTGGCAACGATTTGCATTCGATCGGCAGAATTCACGATATGTGCATACATCTCCTTCCGTGACACGTGTACGAAATCAAAGTTCGTTTGGCTTTTTTATGTTGGGGAAAAGAAAACGTTGACCTCTTCCTGAACTGCAAGTCACGTCTGAAAGGTTTAGGGGAGGTAGGCCGGCTCTGCAAGCTCGGTTAGTCGATTTAACGAACGGTTCGCTTTTCAGACATATCTATCATGTACCTCTTTTTCTTTGAGCTCTCTTGAGAAGTCTCTGTTACCTGAAAAAAAAAAGTGTGCTCAAAAGCCTATCCACACCATCCTAACCTGAAGAGCAAGCCACGATGGGCCGTAGTATCCGGGGCAGCCGTGGCAGAGATTAATGCTCAGTCGTCCTGGGCGCCATACATGGCATTTCTGCTTCAACTCTAACCTTTCCCGAGAGATCTGCGACGATATACTTTACGCTGCTTCAACTACTTGGGCAAATTTTCCTGTCCCATACATTGTCTTCTGTAAGCCATTGGTGTCACATCCGGGTCTCCGAAACGGAGTGATTTCCGTGTACGACTTTACCGAACGCGACGGGAGAATTCAACCGCTTAATCTGATAACGTGGACTTCGGTGATCGAGCTGCGCATGCGCAAACTAAAACCCCGTAAGCTGACCTGATCAGTAGGCGTACAGCAAATTCTTTTTTTATCATAATGGATATCCAGGAACTCTTCAGGAACGATCAGACCGTATTTCCGTTTCAGTCTGTCTGTCGCGATTTAACCCACAAGAGAACGAAGCCATTACTAGTACCTTTTTGTTCCTGCCACTTGGGTCACAATACATGGACACCTTTAAGGTGTTCTGGTACTATATTGAGGCTTCGCATAAAGGATATTTTTTTGGTCTCCTCGGAATGTGATATTAACTTAGTAACGGAGAGTTTTGGGCGTGTTGGTGTGTCAAACCAGCGCCTCCTGTAAAAATAGAGGAGGCGCCGGTCAAACTGAACATTTAGAGCGCACAAAAAAAAAAAAAAAACACGGACTGAGAGAGGCACTTGTGTGTGTCACGTCTCTTTCAGTCCGTGTTTCTTCGTGCGCTATAAACGTTCAGTAGTGTTAACACTCTCTATAACATGAGCCAGGAACACAAGCATAAAATAATTTGTTTGATTATTAGGTTTTAATTCAACAACGTCCGCAAATGCAGTCCCACCACGGTGGACATTATGGAAGAATTACAAATTGACGAGTTAACACAGTTCACCCAGTTTGTGAACTCTGCGTCTTGCTTGAGGTCGAAATCAACGTCGTAGTCGTTGGACGACTGAATCATCGTTGCTCACGTGGGCCGCCTGCAACTGACAGCAGGCGACAGAACCATTATCATCATCATCATCATCATCATCATCATCATCATCATCATCAGCCTGACTACGTCCACTGCAATACAAAGGCCTCTCCCATGTTCCGCCAGTTAACCCGGTCCTGTGCCTGCTGCTGCCAATTTATACCCGCAAACTTCTTAATCTCATCTGCCCACCTAACCTTCTGTCTCCCCCTAACCCGCTTGCCTTCTCTGGTAATCCAGTCAGTTACCCTTAACGACCGGCGGTTATCCTGTCTACGCGCTACATGCCCTGCCCATGTCCATTTCTTCTTCTTGATTTCAGCTATGATATCCTTAACCCCCGTTTGTTCCCTAATCCATTCTGCTCTCTTCTTGTCTCTTAAGGTTACACCTACCATTTTTCTTTCCATTGCTCGCTGCGTCGGTTTATGACGTCACGAGTTTCTGTCTCCACGCGACTTCTATACCTCCGTCAGATTGTGTCGGCACGTCACTGCGAAGATGGAACAAATGGCTTCACGAGTGCACTTCTTCAAGGAAGCAATTCACGCCTCTTGTCTTTCTCGCTGTCTTGACGAATACGAGTCCATCTGTTTATACGCTTGCTCTATTCCCTGTCTAAAGATTTCTCATCAGATATGGTCATTATACTCATGAGCCATGCCGTCGCACCCCTCCTGCCATGACGCAACATTACTGTGCCTCACGCGCCATAGCACAATAATGAACACGGGACAAGACGCAGACAGGACATGCGCTCTTCTTATCCCGTGTTATTTGTTATTGCGATATATACAATTTCTGATTCAAGACACACCCAAACGTCATCCATTTTGAGGTTTACTGTGCCTCCTGTGGTTGGCAGTGGCTTTCGCGAAAGCATTGATTGATATGTGGGGTTTAACGTCCCAAAACCGCCATATGATTATGAGAGACGCCGTAGTGGAGGGCTCCGGAAATTTCGACCACCTGGGGTTTTTTTAACGTGCACCCAAATCTGAGCACACGGGCCTACAACATTTCCGCCTCCATCAGAAATGCAGCCGCCGCAGCCGGGATTCAAAACTCGCGACCTGCGGGTCAGCAGTAGAGTACCTAGCCACTAGACCATGGCGGCGGGGCCAACCGATGTTTTACGATGTAAACAAATCGACGCTGAGCTGAAGCCGAGACGCAGCAATGTGCGTGGCATACGGACGTGTCTACATTTGTCCACACAAAGCGGGTGGTATATTAAACTAACTCTATTTGTGCTTCGTTAGAGAAGTAGCCCAGTCCGCATTACTTCATTCCCCCGCGGCGACCGCACGGCGGAGAAACGCCCTGCGTATGGCGCATGCGCGAACGGCTGCGTAAAACCTTGAATCCCTCGACCTCAGACCTCACGTGACCTGTGCCGAGCAAGTCGGCAAGCGAGCGCCGATCCCGAGGCTGCGTATTTATAGACGTAAGTGGCCCTCCTCCTTCAGCGTAATGACCGCTGCTGCAAAGCGCTGTCTGCCCTAAGCAATTGTCTTGTCTCGTCTTTTCCTGACTGCGGTAGTACCGGATTGCTTTACCCCCGAATATTTTTTTTAAGAGACAGTGTTTTTCCTGGGTCTCTTTTATCCGTATTCTGCAACGGGATAACATGAATGTTCTGGCCGAATCACACAGCCGTATTTACTCGCAAAATACCAGCAGTAGAGGACTGCAGTTGGTGGCTGTAGCCTGTGGTGTTCACTAAGTGATGCGTAAGGGTGACCAGTATTTAATGGATTGATAATATGATCAGTAGTGTAGAATAAATAATTACTTTTCACTGGTATAATGTTGACTATTCACTTTATTAATAACATTGTTTTCAATCAATCTTCTTCTAAGGATACGTGCTGTCCAATCTCACTCTCCAGTGTACAAGTTACGTCCTAGTACAAGCCACATATCTCGGATTCCTTAGTTTTATTCACTTAATGTGCCGTATTCATTTCGGTAGCCGGGAACAAGTCGTGGCTGCCATGGTTTACATAATGCGTAATGAGTCGTTTGCGCTATCTTTTCTTGTCTTTTTTTGACGTTTGCTACCCTCGCGTTCTTTTCTGGTCGTCTGATTTCTGTTTATCGCACCGCGGCACACCCCTTGTCGTCTGGTGTTAGGCTTAGGCGCTTACCTCGTTTCGTCTGCTAAGACTTTCCATGGGATCTCATTTGGTTTTTCCGCCTTCCAGCTCATTCTGTTCGCAGGTTATCCGGTTCAGCTGCTGGATATGCAGCTCCTTCCCCGCAAACTAGAGTCACCGAACTGAGACCTGCCCGGATTTCCCGGGGAACCCATACAACGCGATGATGCTTCCGGGTCGTCGACGGAGTATATTTGGAATACCAACTAGTCCGCACACAAACATTGCGACAGAGTAAATCCCCCACCACACTCCCATCCTCTACTTCACTCTCTTTCCCACTTTCTTCTGCCCCTTACTCCTACAGCAGGCGCAGTAAATACGCGAATAAAAGACTCTGTACCTGCATGTTGCCAGCATAAGTGTGTGCAAGGGCTGGAGACAAGGATGCAAGGGAGCCGCCCCCCTTGTCACGTAAGAAGAGGGGGGGGGGGGGGCAGAAGTCTGCTTCATACATGAACTTATTGGGGAGGGGGGGGGGGCTGCAGTGAGCCTTCGCACCCGCCTGTGGTTGTCAATGCCCATTGTACTACTTTCCTCTATGGAAGACCAACATAAGCGCGCGAACGACTCACTTGTTACTGTCCACGCTCGTTACTGTCACTTGTTTACTTGTGCACGTTGTGTGCAAAGTTATTACGTATGACTGGTACGCAACCTTATATACTGTAAGAAGTAGCATGCTGAACATATAGGGCGAAACGGCATCCCTAGAACGCATTAAATAAAGAGTTGCTTGTCCATACCAGAGCACACGACGACGAAAATGTAAGAATGAACAATCACGGCGCTGTACCCGGCCAAGACATACGGCAGAAGTAAATCGGGTCATTTTCGATTGATTATATGACAGCACGAAATCACGACCGTTCAACTGTTGCTATTATGAGATAGGACAGTCCACATTAACCGATATTAGATAGCAGTAGCCAGTACAAACCACCGTTTGGCAAACCTGGTTTATTCGTACGTCAACAGCTCCGAGTCCTGAAACCTGAGTGCGAATGTCATGTACATGACATCGCTAATAGAACGGCACGTCCCTATCTACCCTGGCTCTGGCACTAGTGATGCTGACCACATAGTGAGAGCCATGAAGCGGCACGGCGTGGGTTATTAGTCCTCTGTAGCGACACGGGACAACGTTTGACAGTGGCAAAACAGATCGAGATACTACACCAGGGACGCCCCGGAGAACTTTGCAGCTCATCAGATTTCTACGTTGTCGGTAAGACGACGTACCACCGTTCCTGCACAGGCCATGTGACTTCGCGCCGTTGAGGCGCAGACTCTCCCAGTAACACTATCCGACATCTGGCAATTATATCAACGCTAGCCAACATTAGCAAATATTTGGCCATATTCAGTCAGCACTGACCGAAATAACAATTTCTCAGCCATTGAATACGTCATTCTAAACACTGTCAAATTCTGCCATCTATGGTCAAGTACCGCATGCAATGGCGGCATTTTAAGCCAATAAGAAAGGCCACAGCAGCCTCGTGGGCCAGTCATGGCATAGAGTTTCCCAAATTTAACTAGAGAGCACTCTGGCGCTGCGATCGTTCAGCGACCATGCGAATGATGGGTAGTACACACATTTGCCCAGTCTTCGTACTTGCGGGCGGCGAATCGTACTTGCGGCTTCGTTTATTGCTGGTTACGGTTTTGTTTTGAAAGAAAGAACGAACCCTTTTTTTGAACTTAGTGACTTGATTCAAAATGGTAAGCCTAAAAAAATAAGGTTGTGAAGCGCAAACGGTGAACATTTGCTCATTTATGTTTTCGTGAAAAAACAGCTCCAAGCCACACGAACACACACGGCGCCAAAAGCAGGCCAGAAGTACGAAAATTAGACAAATTTGTGTACTACCCGTCATTCCCATGCTCGCTGAAGCGCCGCGTGTTGCAGCTCCCATAGACACTAGCGCCAGAGTTCCCTCTAGTGTATATTAAGAAACTCTATGAGTCATGGCTTACCAAAGGCGGAATCTGACATGGGTTAATTGGGCAATGCCAAGAAAAGCAGCCCAGCGCTATTCTCTGTAGGTATAGTGTACAAGCCCGCAGCCAGGAGGATGAGGGCATTAGCTTTATTCGCAGAAACCGGCAAGGTGGTCGACCCTATAGGCCTACCATCATTGAACGTCAAGGGCTTGCTTCGATGACGCCATGCTGGGTCGCGTACGTACATTTGTTCATCGAGGGCGGAGCTGCGCAGAGCCTTACGCAGCCAGTGCCCGGCACAGTACACACTCCGAGAAGAATATTTTTACCAGGAGGAGGGGGGGGGGGGGGTCACTTGCTGACAACCTTCACCATGTTAGAAAAAACACCGATTTCCATCACTTGTTTTCGGCAAACCCTCCTTCAGAATTTCGGGGTGTCGGGCTAAGGCACTCCCCTGGCCACGGGCCTATATTGTGCCACTAAATACGGCAAGCCAAAACGACACCGACCGGTTATTGTTCACTCTTCACTGTTTAACAATGGCTGCAGAGAAAGGGAAGGGGGCGGAGGAGGTCGCTTAATAGAAAGCTCTGTCTTTAACACGCCACTTGAACGTCCATGCACGTTCCATACCGACCACGCTTTGATGTATCAGTTTTCGATGCGGCCGTAATACCAGTGATGGTTCCCCTCTCGGCGCGATATCAGTGCACGTGACAGGCCATCATAACGGTACGCATTACACTGAAGATGGCACTAAACAATAGCACCGCTGGCTGCATCGAAATCGCGCGCTATATGTTCTAAAGAAAGACTCCGGCCAGGCGGTACCGGGGAGGGTGCGATATATAGGTCGACCGCGAAGCTGTCAGTGGTTGAGCGCGACGCACGCGCTCTGCCTTTCGATGATAGAGCGTATGCACTGAAGACACCGGGAAGCTGGAATATGTACAGGCCTAAAGATAGCAAGGACCGTGCATCGGCCGTGAAGGCCGTTATTTGCGACGTAAGCTTCGAATATCTATAAGCCATCCGTCGCGTATACGTGACTGCGTTTCTCCAGGTTTGCTGTCACTTAAGACGTAAAAAAAAAAGTGGGGGGGGGGGGGGCAATGCAAGGAAGTTCAAGACGCGGGATCTATGACGGAACCACTGTATACGTGACACTTTCGAGTCGCAGATCATGGCGTAGTGTATTAAAAACTCGACCCACCACGACTATGTGGTGATCGAGTGTTCACCTGCATGAGGGTCACCGAATCGAACCCCGGACGCGGCGGCCTGATTTTAGACGGAGACAAATATCTTTGAGGCAGGTGTGCCTAGATTTAGGTTTAAACCTCCTTGATTTAAGTATACATCGAAGAGCTCCCAGTCGTTAACATTTCCGGAGCCTTCCACCACGGCGTTCTTCATGACCATATCGTGGTTTCGGGGCACAACACCCCAAGAATCGGTTATTGTTCTGTGATCGCGGTATATCGAATCCCGGCCGTGGCGGCCGGGATTCCAACCCGCGACTTTCGGGCCGGGGCACCATAACCACTAGACCTGTACGCGGCAAGCATGACATAAGACCACAGGGTCTTCTCTTAAAACTTGCACAAAGGCCCTGTGTGTTTTTTCTGGTAAATCACTAGAAAAGTGCGCAGAAAGGAAACGCAAATATAAAAGTGCGACCAAACGAAGTTACTTAGTGACACGAACCAACAAACACGTGAATAACTTATTTATAGTCCTTATATGTACCCTCGAGTAGCAACAGTTCACTTGTAACGTGAAATGAAACACTAAGCGCCACATGTGTTTTTCGCATGTGGCGCCTAATTTGAGCTCTCTATGTTCTTATGTAGGCTACTGATGCTCAGGCATGTGTTTAGAAAAATGCCTTTGTTGTATATAATTTTTTTGCAGAGTAATAAATTTCGGAAGTCAACACCCATCTCCTAAACGAAGGAAAGAGGTGAGAATTTAAGGGCCCGTTTTTTTTCTTTGTTAGGCACAAAATTATCGAGAACTAACAGACAGTGATGCCGATGAAAGTGTAGGGTATCTTAGTAACGTAAATTTGCAGAAATAAAAGTGGGCGTAAAGATAAATTTCCCGCGTGCAGGGACCGAACCTTGCGACCTTCGAAGAACGCATCCGATGCTCTACGAACTACAACGGCGGCCATCGCCCGGAGCACTTTTTACGGTGTGTACGTGCATTTAAACATGGGAGAGCCAGTCAGCGCCGCGTGTTGTCGATGTGGCGAGTGTGGGACCCCTCATTTCTTTGCCCGTTCGCACGTAGCACATGATCTTACGAGTTGTACGTGTGAACAACAAGAGAGAGTTAACCTCCCTGCATGTCTTCTCTCTTGTTGTAGAACAACAAGAGAGAAGACATGCAGGGAGGTTAACCAGGCACATGCCCGGTTCGCTACCCTACGCTGGAAGAATGGGAAGGGAAGGGGGGCTTAAAGATGAAAGAGAAAAGAATGAGAAGAGAAAGAGAGAAAAAAAGGATTGTCGAGCAATGGGCTGACGCGTATGCAGCGGTGGCACTTCACAAAAGTTAAGGGTGTTCCCATATATATATAGGCCTGTAGTTCTCAAAAAGCACAAGACGGCTTCGACTGCATTTTGAGCCGACGAAAGACGAGGATGGTGTTCCAGTAGCATCTGCATAGAGAGTGGCCGATCGTCCAATTGTCGCGTGGACAACATGCAAAGGGGGCAGGCAGCTGCCGGGGTCTATCAATTCAAGGTGACGATATATGCGGTGAGTGATGCAAACACGCCATTGTCTTCACACGTCGAGCTGGAAGCTGACCCATAATCATTCGCATACCACCTGAATGCATTAAGTCTGCCAGAACGAGACCCTCGGTATGAATGAAGGAAAGAGGGGTAAATTCGAGCGTTCGTTTTCTTTGTTAGACACAATATTAGTGAGAATTGGCAGACCATTATGCCATTAAGAGTATAGGGGATGTTACTGGAAGTAATTGTAATGCGATTGCGAAGACAGAAAGGTAAATGAAAAGATAACTTTCCGCGTGCAAGAACCGAGCCTGCGATTTTCTATTCACGCGTCTGATGCTCAACCAACTGAGCTGCAGCTGAAGTCATCCCCCTTCCCCCCTTTAAATTTATAAGGTCATACATGCACCCGAACCCGGGTGTGTCAGTCAGCGCCGCTAGTATCCATGAAGGCGAATGCGGAACACAGCCAGGTACGATGCCTGCCACTTCAACTTGTCCTTTCGTCCATTTTTTTCTGGAAATTTATATAAATTTACTACTGTTAGCGTCCCCTATGGGCTGTGTTCCAATTCTTAGACAGTACGTAGACAGTCTACGCAGACTGCTTAGAAGACCGCACCGAGCCCATGCTGTTCGAGAATTGGAACACGTTTAGACAGCTTTTACGCGACGATGCGCCACCTCGCGTCGAGAAGAAAAAGCTAGAATATACAAACGTAACAGTTGTAATTTCTGGCTTGTTTCATGTCGAAATCAAAAACAAATAATTTTCACTCACATTGAGCGTCTGGGAAAGCGTCTGCTTGTGTGCAGACGGCCATTTTGGCGAGATTTGATCTATCTGAGCGATTCGCTGAGCCGCCATTTTGTTTAGACAGCAAAGTAGCCTGCACCGTATTTGTCTATGATGCGGTCTTCGCGGAGATGTATACTTTGCCGGCTACGTGAGAATTGGAATGAGACTTAAGATGGCCGCCATTCATTTAGCTGTCTATTTAGCCGTCTACGGTGAGTATTGGAACACAGCCATACTTTCCTTGGTATGATTGACTAGAAGTTTTCATCGATAATTGTGCCTCTCTTAGATGGTGTGTTTGCTTGTTGCTTTACGTGATGAATCAAACACTATGCTTTCGAGTACCATATAGGGCCTGCAAGGCGTGCTTATTAGTGAGAAAACGCTAGTGTCTATGCAGCATATCAAAGCTCGTAATCTGTACGATTAGTATGCAGAATAAACTTGGGTCCCAAACTCCGACAACGAAGAAAAACAAGGAACACATAAACAGGACTCACAGATACGACTCAAGTTCTCGCATGGTCGTGTTTTTGGCGCAAAGTTTACTTACTATTTTCATAATGAACATGCAAAACACTAGCCAAACAGCGAGAACTATTACATCATATTTCTATACGCTGTTAAGAGACGACTTCAAAAAAAAAATAGTTGAAACACTGAATAATTTAGACTAATACACGAACCTTCTAGTGATCTATTGTCGCTAACTTCGCCACCACAAGTTTATTAATGCAACAGAAATAAACGTCAGAGTTTCATCATTAAAATTCGCGTCGAAATCTCCGCGTATGACGTCACGAATATCCGAACGCACCTTTCACATTTTGGCAGCAGTGTCTCAGCGAAATTGCCGGAATCTTGAATCGTGAAGCCTATATGGGCGCCTCTGAGAACTTTGTACTTCATCTTCCCCGATTACGAACATGTACGATACATCCGTTGTCAAAATTTATGACGTCACGGCATTTGGTGCTGAAACTTCAAGGTGGCGTCCCCAACAACATTTTTTTTTTTTGCGTATTTTCTCACTTGCCAAGTGTCCCCTAGCGGCAAGCGTGGCGATATTGGAATTGCGAAAGACTGATTTACTGATAACATGAGGAAATGGTTTGCCTATAGTTATTTCAAACAGCACAAAAACGGGACACTGAAAGACGGTTCCTTAACGATCACCTCACGTAGCCCGCCAACAATGTCAAGCAAAAGCAAGACAGCAACTTGGCGCTACAGCGCAGGTTAGGCGATTGCATTTCGAATTTTAATCAACCTACCATCGTCAGAAAGCATTCGGACCAGCGCAAGCGCGAGATAATAGAAGCATATTCCGTTATGAAGCGCGTCCCTTGCGTTGGACCCCGTCCATCCAGTTACTTGAGAAGGAAGGTTAACACCTTCAAAAGCCTGTAACACATATTTATCGTTCTATCATGTCTATCAAGCGTCTTCTCTTTGTCTTTTTCTGACTATATATTTCGCGTTCACGGAACAAATGCCTCTCGTAAGTACGCCTATATACCTTGTCTTTAGTGTCCCAACTCTACGCTGTGTGGAACGACTGTGTGCATGTATGTGCCAACAGGCCCACTTAACCGCAATTTCGAAGTCGATATGCCTCCTCAGCGTCCCTTTAGTAAGCGCAAACATGCCTTAAAGCAAGCGAATACATGCTTTAAAAGTGCTTATGGGCTGGCATGCTTGGTGAGGTAGTATGCGAGGGATAATTGATCGGCTGCATGCTCGCCGTAAGATCACGTGCTATATACGTACCACCACCACCACCACCACCACCACCACCACCACCACCACCATCATCATCATCATCATCATCATCATCATCCCGACTACGACCACTGCTGGACGAAGGCCTTTCCGATGTTCCGCCAGTCTACATACTCGGTCCTGCGTTTGCTGCTGGCACTTAATACCAGCAAACTTCCTAATCTCATCTGCCCACCTAACTTTCTGCCTCCCTTTCATTCGATTGCCTTCTCTTGGGATCCAGTCTGTGATCCTTAATGACCATCGGTTATCTTGTCTTCGCGCTACGTGCCCTGCTTATGAGCTTTTCTTCTTCTTGGTCTTGACAATAATGTCCTTAACACCCGTTTGTTCCATGATACAGTCTGCTCTCTTCTTGTCCCTTAGCGTTACACCTATTATTTTCATTTCTATGCTCGCTGCATCGTCTTCAACTTAAGCTGAACCCTGATTGAAATATTCCTGCTTTCTGCTCCGTAGGTAAGTACCGGTATAAGATGCAGCTGTTAATACCTTCCTCTTGAGGGACAGTCCCAATTTATCATTCATGATTTGAGAATGCACATATTGTCACGGGTGAATACCCTATAAGGTGGAAGCGGAGAGGACCACCGCCGTATCTACATGGTATAGATCATCAGACGCGTTATTCGAAGGTAGCAGGTTCGGATCCTGACCGTGCCAAGTTATCTCTTCGTCCACTTTTCTTTCTTCATATTTACTCTACAATTACGTCTGATAGCATCCGGTGCACTTCTCTTGAGATCACGGTCTGTTAGTTTTCATTAATTTTGTGTCTAACAAAAAGGAAACGAGTCCTGAAGGCTACACTTCTTTCCTTAAATATAGAGATACATTCAACCGCGCTGTATACTGTGCTCCTCACTACAGGCGTGCCGCGTTCGGAATGGCTTCTCTCTTATAATAGAGTCGTTCCTATTTCAGTAGGACGCACTGCAGGCAGTCCTCCGAGTGCGTAAATGTCTTTCGCGGGGGCAAGTCTTCCTTACACGGGAGCATGTCGCTGTTTGAACGGCGGCGCCCTTCAAGTCCCGGTTTGACGCCCACCATGCTCGCATAGGCAAAACGCGACTACAGCCATCTTCAGCCAGTGCGCACAACCACGCGATGAACTCGAAACTGGTATTTAAACTGCCGTAGACCGAGACGGGAAGCACGGGCTTAGAACGTTGGCCGTCTCGGTCTATACGACAGAGGAAATACGTAACAGTATACACATTCGACGTCTCGGGTACAAATGTAGGGGACGTCACATAGGAAACATATATATGCTTAACAGAGCCGTCAAACTCAAGCTCTGAACGAGGCGTCCGCGAGGCCGTTTCAGGCATGGCATCGGGTGCGCATATTCTCGAGTATAGACTATACCTTAGTGCGCGCCTTCGCAAATACTGTGCATAGGTTAGGTATGTACAGACCGGCCCACTGACACAGGGAACGCTTGTGTGCAAGACATGTCCGCATTTCCCTCTTTACGAAAGTAGATTTGCATAAGACATCACGTGGTTTATAATACTGGCTCGTTTTAACAGAATACCTCTGTGTACGAACAGTATTTCCGTGTCCAATTGTCATTGGGGCGCCAACAAAGTGAATAATGATTAGTCTAGTGCTCCCTTAAACGGTGGACCATACCGTGGCTTTCTCGTAAAAAAAAAAAAACACAGATGTTGTGCATCAATGACTTCTATGGACACGTATATACAAATTTATAGAGTAAATTAAAATGACATAAGCAAAGGTAGTTGAGCCGTCACTTCAAATCCTTCACCGAAGACACCGAATACGTCGTCCTCCACTTTAATGCAAGTTTCTACACGTTGTCATCGCTCATTGGTTGGCGAAATGAAGAATTCGGCTGCTTATTCCACCTCTCACCGGAGCGTCGAAAAATTCGGGACCCTATGGCTTCGCTTTTCGGAGTTGAACGCGATAGGGATGACCTGTTCCTAATGCGTGCTTCAAGCACTTAGGGCATAAGATATTTTCGAACTTTCTATGCGCCCACTACGTGACCTTAAGGAAATAGGCGCAGTCAGCGTGTGTGTCTTTTGTAGTGGGTGACTGGCCTTTAAACCACGAAGTCAATATGATAATCCAGTTTCTGTCGCCCGATAGCAACATGCGCTTATACACCACGAATTATTGCTGCAATATTCCATGTTGTATTGTGAAACGTGATACAGGACCCGTGTTTTTATAAAGTATGAAAGTTACTTTTTAAGCAGAGGAAGTTATTTTACACTGCATTCACAAGCAGACGCATGGGAGAACATGACCGCGTGGGAGAACACCCGCTTGCAACGCAAACGACCAGGGTTCGATCCCCTGGGAGCGAGCATTTTTGTATCATTTATTTTGATTGCTTCGTTCTCGATTTTTCAGCCACGCATAAGATGATTTTTCGCTCCTAACCAACGACGCCGACGCCGGAATTCCTGCAAAACGTGTTCTTTAACAGCATCGCGTTCAAATAGTAGTTAATGCGATCACTGTCAACAATAAAATAACTTCAAATGTCAAATCAAGGCAACAAACAGTTTTTGCGCATGCCAATGGCAGTCATAAACTTTCTCGAAGGCACCTGCTGCAATTACTGTTGCGAAGTGACGCGTCGGTAAGGTAATACGCGTGTCTAAGTAGCTCCGCATTATGTTATTGTTGAGGCTGATGATGATGATAATGAGTTATAGCTGAGCCCTTTGTAATGGGCTAGAAATTTCGAACCACCCATTAGTTAAGCGAATCCCATGGCGTGACAACTGATGCGGTTGTGTGCGCTTCTACCACGCTATATAACCCCTGCTAGTGTGACTCTTTACCCGACTTGACCAGTGTGCAGGGTCTTTTAAAGATGCAATATCGAGCGCTAGCGTGTAACAGTGGTATATTACCTGGTTGCCAAGAGAAATAACCGGGTTCAATTAAGGCCTGAGCCATAGTTTTAACGCGAAAGCGCTAAAGAAGCTCGTTTCGCTGAAACTTCGGTGTCGGCGTCGATGACAGCGTCATTGACTGTGAGCGAAAAATCATCCTCTTGCCCGTCATCAAAAATTTGAGAAGATTCGAATGCAGTAATTAATTAAATGTTCGGGTCAGAGTGCGAGTCTAACCCAGGCTGTCTGCGTGGCAAGCAGATGTTCTATTACTGAGCCGCACTGTTTCGTGAAAGTGCTCCGAAAAAAAAGATTTACAACACTATACGATTGTGATGTCTCCCTAAAGCCTCTTCGGGAATCCACATGTTTTGACGCCTGGCACGTTTCTACGCTTCTATCACGCGGTATCACACGCGTTAGGGAGACATCACATTCGTATAGTGTTGTTAATAGTGTGTTAAAGAACTGGCCCGACTTGGCATATTTAACCATCGTCGTTAGCAAAAGCATTAACAAAGTGAACAGTTTTGTATGTTCACGTCTTGTCGCACGGACGTGCATGCAGTGGGCCCTTCACTGATTGGCAAGAGGAAGAGTTATGACGTAGTGGACACTTGACTGTATTCGCAGTAAGCATTACAGGACGATGTATACCTTGAAACGGCCAAAGTGGTGCATGTGCAGACGTCCGTTTCCTTACGGCACGGTTGAGGAATATGCACCGAGAACCGAATGTAGGCTAAGCAGTTCACGAGGCGATACGTGTGAAGCCTGATTACGTCATCGCATTCTACTTTTGGAAGCGAAGCCCAAGCGCCCTCTAGACTTTTTATTCCTTTCACTCACCTGGAGTTTTCGCTCACAACCAACCCCACCGACGCCGACAGCGCATTTTCTGCTACAGGAGCTCTAGGACGCCATCTTGCTTAAACATAACCGGAGAGAGACAGAGGTAGATGAAATGAGGAAAGTCCGCGATGTTAACCAGATCAACAACCGGTTAGCTACCCTGCACGGAAAAGGCGAACGAGAGAGAAAAGTAAGAAAGAGATGGGTGGAGTTATGTAGAAAACGGTACTGACGCAACCGGAACTTCGTCTCGTATACAGCTGCCGACTCACTTTCCCAGCCTGCGCGTGCGAAACCGTCCTCCTTAAGCCTGACGGAAGTGTCGCACGCTTTCACGATTGGTGCGAGCAAACATTTACGGGTATGCACTTCGCTGCACGTTTTTCGTTTTTTTTTTTTTGTAAGATGTCATACATACAGAGCGCGAGCGAAAGAAATCAAAATGCGCGCGCGCATAGCGTCGTCGCACTGAACTGCAGGGCGTGGTGAGAGCCCAGCTGGTCGGCTTCACTTGTCGCGCTCACTTCTTAGAGCAGGTGTATAAGTGAGCGCGCGTGCGGTGAGACCCATTCCACTTTGGGACTGTCTCGGAAGAACGCCCACTAACAACCAAGTTTTTTTTGTTTTTTTTTCGCCGTCGCACTCCAGTGCGCCGCAAACGTCATTTGGGAAAATGAGTTGCCGGCTGGTCTGTTTCGCCTTTCCTGGTACATTCGTCTCTCAGGCAGCAGGTGCAAACACTTGCCGCGGTGAAGTGCTTGGTATACGTGTCACGGCGGGTGGCTCGCGCCCAGAAAAAGCCCGCACTTTCTATAACACCGTCCCCAGAAGTTCCGAGTGGGTTCCGGTATCTTTACGGGAGTCAACTCGTGTGAGCTGCCTCGACAACAGATCTGCATTGAGGCAAGATTAAGCGTACAGACTATTTAACCTAAGACATGTGGGCGCCATCACCTTGGGCTGTTAAGTCGGTGTTTTCTTGTTTATGTATATCGCGATATCTATTAATAAGGTCATGAGGCATCGTATGCATCAACTAAATTGTTTTCGTGTATACGCGTATGCCGTAATACGGTTCGTTCGGCTGGTAAACATGCACAACAAAAAGATTCACAGCTGAATGTGGTGGCACTGAAACCCCCTTCGTAAAATCATCATCATCATCATCAGCCTGACTACGTCCACTGCAGGGCAAAGGCCTCTTCCATGTTCCGCCAGTTAAGTCAATCCTGTGCTTGCTGCTGCCAATTTATACCCGCAAACTTGTTAATCTCATCTGTCCACCCAACCTTCTGTCTACCGCTAACCCACTTGCCTTCTCCGGGAATCCAGTTACTTGCCCTTAATGACCAGTGGTTATCCTGTCTACGTGCTACATGCCTGGCCCATGTCCATTTCCTCTTCTTGCTTTCATCTATGATATCCTTAACCCCCGTTTGTTCCCTAATCCACTTTGCTCTCTTCTTGTCTCTTAAGGTAAAATAGTCTGTATTGAGGCAGAAACCTTATATGCCCCATGAAACACGAAAATTGACAGTCGTCATCGGCGGTGGCAACAAAATGATGCAAAAAACCTCTTCATCATGTGATTACATCACCATATGACATCATCGTGGTGACACAGATCGCTACAATGTATCGGTGGCTGACTAGGCTATCCTCGATGGCTGCACAAGTTGTGCTGGAGACGCAATGCTTGTAGAGTTCAGTTGCGTTTCAAGGCGTGACGATCTTGCAGTTTCCTACTAAAGTTAATTAAAGATGCTCTCACTCTTGCTTAAATCCAGAAATTTTGTTTCGAACGTTATGGGCTGCCCAAACTCAGACTTCCATCAGGCAAACACGTTTTCGCGTAGGTATCCCCTATAGATGCTTCAAGAAGCGTAGAAGGAAGAAAACGGTACGTCCCTTTTATTGCCCAGCCACCATGGGAAGGATGGATAGTGAAAACGTGGATTTGACACTCCAGGCTTTGTTGTGGCACTAACTGTAGCACATTCTCTAACTGAGTATCCAATAAATCATGCTCTTACACCCTCAAGAAACGCAACAAACATCATCAACCATAAAGAAAAGTTTACAGTAACACACTTGTACCTGAAAGCCACAAGGTAATCCACGTGGATTTTGTAGAAAGAAAGCTCCTTAGATGTCGAGATACCATTCCGGCCTGGGAGTCGAACGCCAGACCAACGACTTCCTGTAGCGATCACTCTAACAACTGAGATAACCAGAAAGCTATATATAGCAATAGTTAGCAAGAGGTGGAGTTAACTCAATGAACATGGACACATCATATGGTAGCCCTTCTGAACCTTTTCGCCACCTCGCGGCTATGCGCGAAAATGATGCGAGATCTTCAATAATCATTTGCGAACTGCTACGTTTACCATGAGGTATTACACTAACGATTGGCGGCGGCCTAATTCACAAAACTTTGCTTCAGGCCTGTGTACTTAGTTTAGGACCACCCCAGATTATCGGAATTGCCGGAGTCTTCCACTACGGCGTCTCTCATAACCATATTGTGGTTTCAAACGTTAAACCCCTTCAATGATTAACCGTTACAATAATTCTCAAAACATTTAGCAATAACTGCACTATAAATGTCATTCGCCGTCCATCATAGCTAATGATTAGTTAAAGCTGCTGCATTGGCTGAAATTTTCTCTCAAGAACAAGTGTACCATCAAAGGTTTGCGGTGAATACGTTGAGCTGGGTGCGAGGGGAGGGAAGGGGGGTACCCAAGGAATAGTCAGTTAATGCACAAATCGAGAAAGTCATTCGAAGCTAAATGCAGTCCAGGCACCGTTCTAAACTGTGTCTATCACTCGCATGCTAAGAGAAAAGTTAATTTGCACTGCAGCAGTTTGGGCTCCTGACCTTGTCCCATTTCATATTTTACACAGCGCTTGTATCGTACACTTGTGTTTTTTGTCCTTTTTTGTGCGCTGGTCGTGATGAGTGTCGCAAAGTGCCACCGGATACCATGTCGCAGGGGCGTTGCCAGAAATTTAGTTCGCAGATGGGATGTTCAATTATACTTATGTTCGGTGGTGCGTTTGTATATGTGAGTGCATATATACGCAAGCTAAACTCCCCGACCCATCGTACCATCCCGTGGGCTCCTGTTGAGGGAAACCGAGACAGCCGACACTGCCGCCTGCGCGCTTACTCACAAGGCAGCCAGATCCACAACCCAATTTCAATCCGGCTGTCACCTTTAGACAGATAACCTCTTTTTATCAATCCTATCATGGTCTCTATTCTCCCCCCCCCCCCCCCGTAAAGGTGTCACCATGGCACAGGAGCGCTTGCTTCTTCGCCACTTCACCAATACTGTACTGCGCCCGGCTGTCTTGAAATACTTCAGTTCGACCGTTCCTGGCGCCTGTCCGGACTATGCGGAGGAGTCTTGTGACACCTATCACATGATTTGGGCATGCCCCTCCAATCCCCGCTATCCACCCCACCTACACCCCTCCCTAGAATACTGGGAAGCTGTCCTGCTGGGCTGTTCTGACATCCAAGCCCAAAAGGCATTGGTGGCTGGAGCCCAAGCCCAGGGATACCGGACTTGGGCTCCCTGTACCGGGATACCGGACTACCGGACTTGGGCAGGGATACCGGACTTGAAATCCCTCCTTGTTTTGCACTGCAAAAGCTGCGGGTGCCAGCCTCTATTTCCGGGCGTGAGTGTGCTGGTACACCATATGGATAAATTAACGCGTGAAATATCTGAGGCGTATTATATTGGAAAACATGGCGACAGATGCGTGAGCTAGCCTTCGGTGGCCTTGCATGACAAAGAGTTCGCGCTTTTAGATAGGGGTTAGCCATTTTATCATTGTGCCTTCTGTTTATCGGACACTTCCCCAGAATATGTCACGTTGCTCACGTTTGCTGTTAAAAGGTTGCCTGTCGTATATATTATCACGTGTGCTGCGAAAAATAAAACGAGTTGGTAGTCAGCGCTCGTGTTGTCCTCTTTGCTTTTCTTTCCTCGCCTTCCGTTTCTCGTTTCATAGCACCTTCGTGCTTGCGCTGCAACCCTTATTACCATGGAATCCATCCTAGTGTTTGTCAAGGGCAGACCCTCCAGACTCGCCCCATCCATACCTGTCACTTCATATATATTAATAAACGTTTTACACCACCACCACCGTCATACAAGGTATGCACCACAAAGTTATAAAGTTGATTGATTGATTGATTGATTGATTGATTGATTGATTGATATGTGGGGTTTAACGTCCCAAAACCACTATATGATTATGAGAGACGCCGTAGTGGAGGGCCCCAGAAATTTAGACTACCTGGGGTTCTTTAACGTGCACCCAAATCTGAGCACACGGGCCTACAACATTTCCGCCTCCAACAAAGTTACAAAGTAAAGCACTCCACTATGCATATTACGAGGGAAGAGTTCCTCGTTACTGCCTAAAACAATATGTTTGCTTTAGCAGCGGTGTCAGAATCTCCGACGAAATTCGCCATTGGCACTCGAGTTTCTTATTTAAATCCAGGGACGCAAAATGAATCTCTACGGTGAAGCAATCTATTTGAAACGCCACGTCTTACTACATCTGCGAAGTGCTGTGATAGTACGTTAGTGAAAGCAGTAAAGAGTGAAGATTTTGCTGTGGTAAACGCTGGCGCACACTGAATGCTTCACCGCTGCCCAGGTTTCACGTTAGATGAGCTGAAACATCCGTCCCTACACGTCTCCTTGCCACAGATCTCTAGTTGGGCTCCTCGTGGTCAGTGTTGATACGTTGGCTCTTCAGCGCATATACCAGTAGTGCCTCGCCGTCTTCCTTTATGGTGGTCTTCACTACCTCACACACGTGTGACTTCAGTTGTTTTTTCTTTCTTGCTTTATCCTGATTGTGTCGTCCTGCTCGCCCTAGATGAGGTCAGAAGCAGAATCGAAACACTACGCGAGCCTTGAATTAAACAGACAACTACATTTCCAGCATCAAAAGCGCACCTGTAATTTTCCTGCTGTATATAAGCGTTCCCTCGCGAATAAATGCGTTCAGGTTTCGGATCCATGCTGTGCGACGTGCCCCACCCGATCTTTTTCAAGGTGCCTCCGTAACAGCGATAGCACTCACTCGTCTCTAGGTCGGCTTGTTGCAGCTGAATTCAGGAGGTCATTACCACACAGAAATCAGTTTCGCTTCGTAATGTGAGGTGTAGGTGTAGTGGTACGAATTTCATGCTTTTTGGCGGCCAACGATTACCACCATTCGCGTAGCGTGGCTAAAGAAGCAAGAAGCAATCCACCGCGTTCCAACGATCATGTTCGCGTTCTACGGGCCTTTCGCTCCCACTGGACAAGGAGCCGAAATGCCCCTTGGTGTAGGAGCTCAAGCGCACCCTTTCAATCACCTGTTAAAAAGGCATGACATGCTATCGCCTTTATTTTGTTATTATTATCATTTTTTAAACTGTTAGGAGATGTGGAAAGCCCCCTCAGCGCACCCTCCCCTCCCCTGTACACACGCACCCGATCAAGTAACAGCTCCAGGCGAACGAATATTCGCATAACCTCGAATACTAAGTCGAATATCATTTTAGGATTATTTACAGGAATCACGTAAAGCACATTAGAAACTCCAAATAGTTTAATAGTTTTGGGAGATTTTCCGAATAATCGGATGGCAAACCACCGAAGAAACGAAATCTAAAGGCGAGTGAAACAACATTGTTTTGTCCACAATAAACGCGAGTCAACTCGACGTCACCAGGGTAGACCCACCTGACCGCTTTCGCAAGGGCCCACTGGGCGGTCAGGTTTTGAGAGGCCGGGTCATTTTTTTATCTTTCAGTCATTGAGTTACCAAGATGCATGCGCCTCAAACTTATACAGCGCTATTTATGACCCACTGGTTGCCTGATCAATACGTTTTTCGCTTTAAATCCCCATATCGCTTAAACGAAAGTGTCATTAATCCCCTATGATCATTATATAGATTTGTAAGGATGTTGATTCATGAAACGTTGTTTAGGTTCGGTAATAGTTTTACTTGAAAAATCAATGCATCTTCGCACTAAAGTTGGGCCATATCTGAAGAAAATGCGATGCTGGGAGGCCTGCCCATGTTTCTCCATATTTTTTTCTCTTTTTTTTCTTTCTCTCTCTACCTTTTGTCTCAGTTTATTTCTATTTCCGCATTCCTATATATATATTTCTTTCTATATGTTGTAGGCCCGTGTGCTCAGATTTGTGTGCACGTTAAAGAACCCCAGGTGGTCGAAATTTCCGCAGCCTTCCACTACGGCGTCTCTCATAATCATAAGGTGGTATTATTTATATTTATTTATACATGTACCTACATCGCCCTTACGGGCATTATTGTAGGGGGGAGAACAAGCAAAAGAATACAGTACAGTCGATATACCGAAAAAGATGGTTGCGGATAAAAGGCTGTATCGTTTGAAAGAACATAGTCATAACAAAGTGAAACAACACTGTCATAAATAAGGCATCAAATTGCAAATACAAAGCAAAACGTTGAAAGAGAAGAGTGCTATTGGTAACATAGGGCAATAAAAACAAAAAAAAATAATTAGTACGGAACGTATCAGAAATACAGTAATGATTAGTTCAACAAAAAATTGTGCAAATTTTTAACAAAAGATAAGGGAGGCGCAGAGACAATTTCCTCTGGCAAGCCGTTCCACTCATGCGTGGTTCTTGGAAAAAAAGCGTATTTGAATGCGTTGATCCTGGAAGTGTATTCACGCAGTTTTAAAGAATGGTCAGTACGGGGTGACACATAGGTAGGTGGCTTTATATACTGATCCTTGTCGATGCCTGTTTTGTTCATGAATATGCTGTAAAATAGGGACAGTCGTAGGTATTTTCGCCGGTCAGCTAACAGAGGCCATTGCAATCCTGAACGAATGTCAGCTGATCTTATGGTAAAGTTATAATTGCTTGCCACAAAGCGTGCTGCGCGTGCCTGTACACGCTCCAGGGCTTCTATATTTGATTTTGTTGAGGGGTCCCAGGCACTGCAGGCATATTCTAATATGGGACGCACATTGGATATATATAGTGTTTCTTTCAACTTAGTTGGTGCCTGTCTGAAATTGCGCCTCAAAAAATTTAGCACTCGACTAGCCTTTAATGTTAAGTAATTAATATGAGCGTTCCAAGATAGGTTGGCAGAAAAAATGACCCCTAGATATTTATATTCTGTTTCAACCGGCAAGGTAGCCCCGGCCATGACGTAATTTGAAATCCGAGGCTGTTTTTTGTTCGTAAACCTCACCAATTTACACTTCGACAGATTTAGTGTCATTCTCCATGAATCACACCAAGAAACTATGGAGTTCAAGTCATTCTGCAATTGAACGGTGTCCGCTTCAGAGGTAATGTTACTGTAAATGCAGCAATCGTCAGCATACAATCGAACACGGCTAGAGAGATTGTCGGAGATATCATTTATAAAAATAAGAAAAAGCAGGGGCCCCAAAACTGACCCTTGCGGCACTCCTGACAATACACCGACGCTTGATGAGCACACACCGTCAAGAATCACGCACTGCTGTCTTTCTGAAAGGTACGCCTCAATCCACATGAGAAGGGCATTAGGTATGCCTAGACAATGAAGCTTTTGCAACAACAACACATGTGACACGGAATCGAATGCCTTCTGGAAATCCAGAAATATACAGTCAACCTGAAGGCCTGAGTTAATAGAAGCTGCAATGTCGTGCGTGAACTCGACCAGTTGTGTATCGCACGAGAAACCCGCCCTGAAACCGTGTTGCAATGGGGAAAAGAAGTTATTACTTTGAAGATGATTCATTAAGTTTGTGTAAATGATATGTTCGAGTGTCTTGCAGCATACGCTTGTCAGAGAAATGGGCCTGTAGTTACACTTTTTTGTTTTATCTCCGCTTTTATATACTGGGGTTACGTTGGCATTTTTCCAATCAGCCGGTAAAACGCATTGTTCAAGCGACGTTTTGTACATGAGAGTTAAAAAAGGGGCGATAGACACTGCGCAGTTTTTCAAGACGAAGTTGGATATACAGTCAGGACCAGGAGCAGAGCGAACATTTATTTTTTCCAACAAGAGCACGACACCGCGTTCGGAAATTTCTATGTCGTTCATTTGCGGGAGCGAGCCATCATTCTGGCATAGACTACATGTGTTAACTGGATGCGAGAACACAGACTGAAAGTATGTATTGAAACCCTGAGCTTTGGCTTCCGTGTTAGATTCGTAATTTATCCCGTCCATGATGTCAGGAATAGTGGGTCTAGAATTACTTTTATTTTTCACGTATTTCCACACTTCCTTGGGGTTGGTTTTAAGTTTCTCGCCTAGATCACAAAGGTACATTTCTTGTGCTCTGCGCATAGCTTTTGTCACCACTTTGCCTATCTCTTTCATTTTTGAAAGCAACGCAGGATCAGGCACTTGGCAATACTTTCGATACAATCGATTCTTTCTATTTATCTTTGATCGGAGTTCCCTACTGAGCCATGGTTTATCATTGCGTCGCCTGGCCGAAATGATACACGAAGGAATGAAAGTTTGGGTCAAGGACATTATCTTTGTTTTGAAGAAATTCCACTGCGCATTCATGTCTAACGATGAACTATGCGATTGGAACTCAGGAAAAAATGCATCCAGTTCACGCGACAGTGATGGGTAGTCACCTTTTTCATATGAGAACACTTTGCGGGGTGCCTGAGCGCGGCGGTTTTTAGCACTACAAGACATTTTAGTGACAACAACTTCATGGTCGCTGATACCAGGGACTGTGACAACAGAGGATACAAGAGCCGGTTCACTGCACAAAAATAAATCAAGAATGTTTGCACTGTCACCACCAATTCTTGTTGGCGTTTCGACAAATTGAAATAATGAGTGGGCATTAATCATCTCCCTAAAGGTAGTATACAGGAAAGACGTTGTGTTTAACACGGGTTTAAAGGACTTCCATTCTACATCCGGGAAGTTGAAATCGCCTCCGAGAATTACGTGCGTTGTTTGCAAACTTAATAAAACGTTGCTCAACTGAAAGAGAGGATGGGCAGTTTTTATACCGGGCGGCCTATAAAATGAGCCAATGGCAACAGAAGAACCGTTTTGTAGCAAAATTTTACACCAGACAGTTATTGGGACGTTAAACCCCACATATCAATCAATCAATTAATCTCGCATTTCTTTTATCTTTTTTCTTCTTCTCTTTCTCTCTCCCTCCCTTTATTTCTCGCTTCCTCTTCATTTCTATCTCTTTCTCTCCCACTATTTCTTTCTCTTCCATTCTCTAATTGTCGATTTCTCCCTTTCTTTCTCTTTCAGTTTTGCTCCCTATTTCTTTATCTCTTTTCGCGTCTGTTTCCTTCTGTCTTTGTTTCTTTTTCTCTCTTACCATTCTCTTTCTTTCCATACCTGCCTTCCCGTTAAAAGCGGGCATAAATGTGCTGTCTTCAATACTGTAGTCCCTGCTGTATTTAGTGTACAGTCACAACATATCCCCGCTGACATAGCTTTGGTATTTTTGTCAATTAAGAGTAGTGTCCCTTTGTGAATGGCTGTGAATGCCTGTTTCGAATAAACGGTGGAATCCTTACTGTTCGATTCGCATTCGACTCGTTGTCGATTCGGTGTCATCGCCATTCCATTCGTATGCGACTGGGTTCAAAATTCCCCTAATCGCTCACCAGAACCAACTTGTATCTAGAATCTCGCTCTCCATGAGGCGTTAAGCATCGAGACAACATAACACCTGGCTTCTCCAAGTTCGCTTCGCTCGGTGGGCGAACGCCGTAAATGATGTGGGGGGGGGGGGGGGGGGCGTGTATATAACTCTAGCGAGCGTGTACCCGACTTGTTTACCCGTCGGGAGGAGAAAACAAGTCGGACTATAGGGCTGACCGAAATAGCGTGCGAGCTACTATGCGCTGGCGAATTGGGTCACCGTCGCGCTTTGGGCCTCTGAAATGCCGCCGTTGACTAAGTACGACCTGAATGTCTTCTTCCTGTTCGCGGCCGAGGATTCGGCGGAACGATATCGCATCGCGAACGCAGCTGCGAACGGTCTGAACTTGATAGCGCCGCGAACCAAGAGCTAGGAATTGAGCGTACGTCTGCAGAGCACATTGGTTGGATATTTCGTGGTCTCGGCTGTATTCTTCAAGAGTGCCTTTTTTGGGGGGTGCGACCTTGTATAATGGTCCAAAAAGGAAGGCGCTCTCTATAGCCAGCACGTAATGTGTGAAAATTACGCCTTCGTAGAGCGAAGTCGCCCTTCAGACCAATCACGCGAGGGCGAGGCAGCACTCCAATTGACTTTCGAATCCATACAAGGTCGCACCTACCAGGAACATGGTGAAGTTCGTCCTTATATGAAGCTAAGGTTGTCATCTTCTCAGATTCGGTCTTTAAATTCATCGGCATAATGCAACCTCGCTGACTCACTCGAACTGCCGCACTTTCAGAATTCGGCGCCACTGCGCAGAGGAACGACGGCCACAATAACACTCCCGGGATGACTTCAGTTGGAGCGTATATAGCACGACTACGCATTGACGGGAAGGGGGTGGAGGAGGGGGAAAGAGAGAGAGGGGCATTGTAGCAAATAAGATAGCTACGCTGGTTATGAGGATGCTTACGAGGCTACGCTGGTCGAGTGGAAGATGCAAACACGAAAACACGAAAAATCCTGGTAACGGGGTGTGTGCTGGAACAATGGTTTCGACAAGCGTATAGCTGTCCTTTTCAAGACTGCAAATGGTACTGCTTCGAAGACAAGTCCACTGAAGACAAGTCGAAACCTCGGTTCCACCGACACTCCGTACCTGTTGACGAATTCATCCTCTCTAGTCTGGTTACTAGAACCTCCGCCGCTCTTTATATCATTTTAGTGAGCTATTTCTAGCAGATGTTCATATTATGCGTACGTTCATATCATGTCTGAGCGTCTTATTTTGTGTTATTGGACCGAAACTTTCGTTTTCATTATTATAAGCAGACTGGTATGCCTACCTACCAACTATATACCGCCACCTGAATGCGGGCAATGGCGATCCGACCATTCTCTCTCGTGCGTAAGTTCGAAAGCACGCCCGTAGCAGAAGCGCACATCTGGCAAGCGTTTCGGTGGTCACGGTGTCCTATAGCTACGCGTCATGCCTGTGGCACCAAATAAAGACGGGAGTGTGAACATGTCGATGTCCTTCAGTTTGCAGAGCTCGTCGGGTCGCAGCCACGCCTCCGCGGTGGACCAGAGGTGGTCGTCGGATGCCAACACAATGCGCCAGACCCGTCTGCGAAGCGAGCCAACTTCGACAGCCCGAGAAAGGAGAAGAGGTCGCATTGTTTGCCCGTGAAAAGAAGGTCAGCAGCGAGGAACTTCTCAAGGACGACAGCGGTGCGCGGATTCTCGGTTGACCTCCACCTTCTTCTCTAATCGTTTTGGAGCGTCTCTCTCTCTTTGCTATTTAGACTAGGCTCCCAGGCTGTTCGCTTCTTTTCTTTTAAGACGTTTTCGTCGTTTGTCTTTTAAAAGCGTCGCCTTCTCAAGTATTCCGCCGCTACCGTGTGCTGGATGGGTTCTGGGTGTGCCGTCAGCTCCGTGTGTATCGTCTGGTTTACGCAAGTCTGTTGTTTGTTTGGGTAATGTGCACGGGGACGTGTGGAATTCATCATTTACACTGGTATAGCGCACCACGACAAGGACACACACAAAGGAGACACACACACACACACACACACACACACACACAGCGCTATGTGTGTGTGCATCTCTCCTTTGTGTGTGTTGTCGTGGTGCGCTATACCAGTGTAAATGATGAATCTCAACCAACTAGCCCGGCAACGTGCCTTAGCGACGTATGGAAAAGTGCGCAGTGAAAGAGAGAGATGTAACTTTATTTGTTTTATGTTATTTGACTTTTTTTTTCTAACACATACATCGTTGGGAAACATGGAAATTTCTTCGTTCTGTGACAATTCATGAATACTTGTATGCATTCAATCAGTGGCGTAGCCACGGGTGGGGTTAGCAGCGGTTGTTCAGTTTATTTGGAAGTCTTTAAATCTTCCATGTCACTCTATTCCCACACATGCACAGATGCCCATGCAAGCATAAGCAAAGTATAAATAAAGATCTCCTTCCTCCTCTCCCGTAAAAAATTCTGGCTACGTTCCAATCCAGCACATCATGTATCAAATTTTACCATGTGCTCTTTCACTCTATACTTCCTCGGAGGCCTGCGGGATGCAATTAAGTTATTAAGTATTAAATAATTATTAATAGTTTATTGATTTTATTTATAGAGTATTTCATCGGGTAATTAATTAACATGCGCAAGCCATCGAGGTAAACCGAGAGATGAACATGCAGTTTGCCTCCAGAGCTATCCATCATTTAGGAGCGAGTCAAAATGCTTAAGAACTTGTGATGAAAACTAGACACAGTCGGAGCTATGAACCGCCTCCCTCCCCCCCTTTTTTTTTGTATACAGCGCAAGAAACGTGAGCCATTCTACCTGCATAGAAAGTTGCAATTAAGAAATCTCGATGATCAACCCTTTATTCGATAAAAGATATTGGGAGCATGGTCTCGCAGAACATGAGCGCAGAAAGCCACACGAGCAGTATACTTGGAAGGTGAGATTACTGAGCGACTGCCCGTGAAGCCCATGCAGTGTGTGTGTGTGTGGTGTGCAATGTCCATCTCCTCTCTCTTTTACTCTCCGGGACAGAGCGACCGCCCCGGGAAAGGCGTTGGTCCCAGGTTCGAAACCCGGACAAGGACAAATTTTTTCGGCAACTAAGAGGCTTTTCTTTCTGAGAAATCCGTAAAAACTTCCCTGTGGCTTCATTCTACAAACGGGTGCTTTTTGTCTCCTTTTTCTTGCTTAACGCTCCCGCCTTCTTTCAGGTTTCCGCAGAACTCATTCGCACTACTTGTGTCCATGTGCTTCGAGTTGGCTATGAATTTGCCCTCGTGGTGTCGATTGCTAGCTTCCTGGTTAGCTCACTTGGCGAGCCACCACCGCGAAAAGGCGCTGGTCCCGGGTTCGGACCCCGGACCGGAAGGAATTTTCCGGCAACTATGAGGAACTTTCTTCTGAGAAGTATCCCTGTGGCTTCGTGCTACAAACGGGTGGTTGTCTTTTTCTCCACTTCGACGTGCCTTTATTAGCAGCTCGACATTGTTAATCTTTTAACTTCGAGGTATAAACGATCGAACTATTAATAATCACAGCGGTTTAACGTCCTAAAATCACAGAATATGAGAGAAGGCTTAGTGGAGGGCTCCGGAAATTTCGACCATCTGGTGTTGCTCTTCAACGTACACTACAGGCATTGCACAGCACACGGGATCGGAATTGCGCCTACACAGGAATGATCGAAGCCTCGAGCTTCGGTTCAGCATCCAGGCACCAAACCACTGATCCACCGCTTCGGACGCGTCAGCGATCAAGGAAACGTGTAAAGCAGAGGTAGTACAGCGCACACATGCACCGTTCGCCAATGATCACCTTAGGTCTATACTTTTTTTTTCTTTTCTATCTCGAGAGTGCTCGTTCAAGCGCGGCTGATCCTGTCAAGTGCGGTCAGCGCTCAGGGTTGCTCGCCCGTCGCCACACCACTGCAGCAGCGCGGGGCAACATGGCCGCGCCCAACTGCGAGAGGCGGAAACTTCGGGTTTCTCGGTCGTTAGCGCGGTTTTCCTCGTTTAGCGGCGCCGCACGCGCCGCTCGGCTAGGCTCGTCTCGGCTGCTATTGGAGTCGTTCGTCCAGGGCGGCGCAGCACTACGCGAAACCTATCGCAACCTGTTCGCAAGAGACTCGCGCGAGGTACAGCGGCGGATCGTGTTTTTTTTTTTTTTTTTTTGAAACACGTCCGCGAGCTATACGCGAGCGCTCTTCGCCCATGCGCACCCCCTTGAAACCGATCCTGGCGCTTTATATACCACATACGGGTCACCGCCTGTGTACGCCCATGATATCGCTGAGAACACGCGATGTCTCACAGCGGGAAGTGCGTATCGAAACCAACAGGAGAGAAGTATATGGGACGTTAGTTGTATGCCTGAACTGTAGTTTAATTATTACGACAGCAACATACCTGAATCAAAGTGAATGGAAAATCGACCGACCACTACTACAGGGGCCGAACCTGCCACAGTCCCCGTTTGCGGCAAGTTGATCACATAATAATAATAATAATAATAATAATAATAATAATAATAATAATAATAATAATAATAATAATAATAATAATAATAATAATAATAATAATAATAATAATAATAATAATAGCTGAAATTTCTGTGCCTAAGCCATCATATGATTATCAGGCACGTCGAATTGAAAGACTCCAGGATATTGCGCCCATCTGGTGTTTTATAACGTGCCCGTAAATCTAAGTACAACGGTGGGACTCAAGCATTTTCTCCTCTGTCAAAAAATGCGGCCTGTTATGGCCGCGATTCAATCCCGCGACCTGCGGGTCAGCCGTCGCGCACCATAACTTCTATAGGCCGCCGTGCCGGACAGGAAGCTTGCCTTCAGCGGCTCTTCTACTTCGGTTGGGCGAGAGGGTTCGACACATGCACAACCTATAAGGTACGCAGTGGCAGCATTGAAGAACAGTCCGCTTGCCGAAACGTCAGCTCCAGCGACAAGCCGGGCTTGCGAGTCTGTTTTCAGTCTACTCTACGGTCCACGCGTTAGTGAATTCCCTTCGGAATAGATTTTGTGACAGCCCCAGTTCCGCAACTTACAGTGAATGGGCGGATTTGTATTCAATTGCGATTTACTAAATCGGGCTGCGAAATCGAACTAGCCACATCAATGTCACTTGGGGGTGAAGCAGAATACTGTTGATGTAGAACACTCACGAATTCAAACACGACATCACTTTTTTTTCAGTGTGACTATGGGTACGCGCATTTATTCGAGATAAGCAAGTCATGCCGCAACAAATCTGGTCGCTAAAGATAGTATCGGTTCTGATACGCGCCTTCGAGTCAAAATAACCCTGATGCGATCCGGACTGAAGACGGTGGAAGTTGAAGTATGTCCGTCACTTATAGCCCTATGTCGTGCTATTTTAATTCGTGAGTAAATACGTGTTTCGTGAAAATGCAAGAGGACTCCGGAAATTCGAACCATTTGACATTCTTTATCGCGAGCCGACATAGCACAGTAAGCGCGCATCTGGGCCTTTCGCCTCCATGTCAAAATGCGACCGCCGCGACCGGAATCGAACCCGCGACCTTTTGGTCAGCAGCCGATTGAGCATCGTAACCACTCAGCCACGTAGGCGTGCCGAAATGTCCCCATAACAACACGAAAAAAAAATCATTTGAGTCAAGCAGACGAGTCAGTTGCAAGTTTCCGGGCTCTTTCTCAACTGTATACCCTTTTTGTGAGGCAATATCTCCATTAAAAAAAGAATTAAGAATAAAAAATGACGCGACGACTTTAGGTGCTATCCGCAACCTTCGTGAGCGACGGAGTTGTGTGAACCATGTGCTCCAGTTAGACAAGCGTACGTAAGTCTGTGCGGTATATTTTAGGCGCGAAATTCCGGCATAACCGAAAAGAGAAGAGGGACCGCAGCTAAACGAGAGCGTGGAGGCCGGAACAAACGGCGTTTTTCACGACCGCGAAGGACTTCAGAGCATGAGAGCGAGGAATTGGGCCAGGCGACGGAACATCTTACAATAGATATAAAAAAGAGTGTACTGCCTTCGTCATTAAAGCTTTGGAGGCCGAAATAATAGAAAAAGTAAGTTATCTTATCCATGGGTCCTTTTCCATCGTGAATAACATTTTCGAACGCAACAGGCGCACCTCACAAATACCAGTAACTTGATAAACACAATGACAGCAGCCGGTGAATGCTTCCATGATACTTATAGCAAACACGAGCAAGACTAACCAGAATGGCACAACACAGCCGCACCAAACCTAACCCTTGAGTTCGCAAAATTTACGGAAGCGTTTTTCATTATTTTATTTAGTACATACTGCAGCCCGTAGACCAAGCGGGAGGGGCGAAGAAGGGGAACACAGTGGAAACAAAGGGAACACGTCTGTACAGCAAAATTTTCTTATTATCCTACGCAATAACTGAAAAACAAGTACATACTAAATGGGGAGAATTAAATATACACAACTAGAAAAAAAAAGAAAGAAAAAAAAGTCATCATAGGTGATCAGCATAGGTCAGCAATTTTTTTGTTCGAGGAAGGGAGAGGGGGCACTGATTGAAGGTGCTGAAAAAAGCTTCTTTTATTAATTATTCTCGGTACAACCGACCCCAGCATACGAATTTCCTAAAAGGCGCGGGGGAAGGGGTTTAGTCATTTATTTTGGCAACGGGTCTGGCCAGTTAAATGCATTAACCGCCGGTGAATGATGGTTCCAAGCACCACTCAAGTTATGTATTCGAGACAATGTATCCAGTTTTAAGAACTGTGCGCCATGGCGTTTAGCTGTTCAGCACACGAGTTTGTGTACGCATGCGCAATTACAACACATGAACGGCTACCACTTTATACTGCCTGTCCGTGTGTATTTATCCTCTAAGCTAAATAATACTCTCGACAAGCTTGCTGTTGGGATAGTTGGTAGAGCAACCGTAGGACTACTTGGCTCACGAATTCTTTGGTGGTATAGTTGCTATTCGAGCATTAGGGGGCAACAGCTTTGAATTGTGTTATTTACAGATGCAAACTCGTTAATTAGTCCACATTCCCCATTATAGCCAGCCTCGCCTTCCGATGGTGCTAGTAATCCAGCAGTTTATAGTCCAGAATTATATTGTTATCGTAATCGGTGATTGATCGTCCACTATATTGCGCTGCATTGAAGCGTAGTGGTCATCCTGTACGCATAGCGTTGTAACGTGATGCCTTCTATTAGGCCTGGAGCTGCGCTTTTGCCTACGAAGCTGTCCGCAATGTGGCTGCATTACGGTGGTTTATTACTGGCCACATCATCCCGGCACTATTTAAAGGCGCCTACACGAAAAGAAGTACGCGAGTATTGTGAGCGTCCTATTTTGGAATGGTTTTAAAGAATAACTACACTCTTTACCTATTTGTTTACAATACAAACATAGATGTAAACAGCCCGAAAAAATACAAATACAGATAAGTAATTCCCGCAAGCCTTGAAAATGATTACGCACTAACAGAATGTCTCAGCCCGAATCCACATTGTGACGCCGTCGTATAGCACTATTCTGTGGTAAGTCGCTTCACGTGAAGCGCTAAATAATAATTCCCGGCGTTTTAGGTCTCTAAACCACGATATGATTTTGAGGAACACCGTACCAGAAAGGCCAGGTTACTTCGACCTCCTGGAGTTCTTTAACGGGTAATTATATCAAAGCACATGGGCTTCTAGCATTTGCCTCCATGAAATGCGGCCACCGTGGCTGGGATTCGATCCCGCGACCTTTTGGTGAGCCGGCGAGCGCCAATATAACCGCAAGGGAACTGCGGTGAGTTTCGGAGAAAGCGAGGATAACTGAGCAACCTGTCCGAGCACAGACTAGAAACAGCCTTTTCCGCGTTCAAGGAATGAGTGATGCCACCGCTTGGTCTGGAATTCATAGCTCCAACGCACCAAGTCGTGCCACAATCACTCTTTTTTTTTTTTTTTGCGCTCATCGCTACATCAGTTGAGTCGTTGTACCAGTCCAACAACTTTATATATTTGATGGCCGAGACGTAACGCACGTACTGCGTCCAAGAGACTCACCATAGAACTCCGGTGGCCGACACCTGTTGTGATTGGACCTCATGTCGGAGCACTTTTTAAGTTGGGGCAAAAGAGAAAAAGCGCCGGCGTTTTTAGGTGGCAGCCCACCGGCACTTGTGTTCCGTACGATTCCACGGCTCCACGGGAACGCACCACATTAAACCACTCCAAGAACAATCACTCCTGTCACACCGCCGAAACACACCGGCGTCGTAGGCACATGATCACTGAAGGCTCCTCCTCGGAGCAGACGACGGTGATGACGATGCGGAGCAGACGACGGATAGAAGACGACGCGTGTTCTCGTCTGCTGCTCAGCGAGCAGACAGCGCCACAACTGTTTTTTAGTTGGGACACCCGGCGTGGACGGCGAGGGTGGGCTTCCCAAATAGAGGGCGCCCGGCCTCACGGCTGCTGAAGCCACGTTTTCGGTTTGGCCTCGATTTCGGGGGTGCCTCGGCGAGCGAGGGCGAGCGGCGGCGAGTCGGATTCCTGGACGCGCGTATACGAACGCATACGTGTTGCGCTCGTTTTGGGGGAGCCGAGAAAATGATGACGTCGTGCGAGGAAACCCCTCGAGGCGTGCGCCGTTCTCTTTCTGTGCCGGTGCAACCGCCGCCTCGCAGATGGAGAGGATTCACGTTGGTCCCGATGAACTGAGAGGGAAGATGCTCGCATCTTCTCCCTTCATCAGCGGATAAAGCATAAACAGCAGACGTCACAAAGGCCGCGAGTGACGTCACCACTCTATGTGATGCAGCAGAACGAGTGTTTGATCGAGTGCTTCAATCTAAGCCCATATTCCCCCCCCCCCCCCCGCAAGAAGAAGAACATTCGCTGAAAAATTTCGTAACAGAATATTTCAGCCAATCACGATGAGGCGGACATATCATTTCGAAGTTGGCTCACCAATGAAAAATGCGCTTACACGAGAGACGTCTTGTAAATTCCGACCCTGCTTACGATGATTTGAAGTGCACCGTCACATTTTATTATTGGTTGATTACTTTATCATTCAAGTCTGTTAAATAAAATAAAATCAAATAAATATGCTGTTTTATTTTTGAGAACTACATTACTAATAATCGTAACCACGTTACTTGTTATGTTAGCCAAGAGGCTAAAGTGTTCCATAAGCTATGCATGGGTACATGGCTACACCCCTCAAAAAGATAGATATCTGGGGTTTAACGTCCCAAAACCTCCATATGATTATGAGAGACGCCTTAGTGGAGGGCTCCAGAAATTTCCACCACCTGGGGTTCTTCAACGTGCACCCAAATCTGAGCACACAAGCCTACAGCATTTTCGCCTCCATCGGAAGTGCAGCCGCCGCAGCCGGGATTCGATCCCGCGACCTGCGGGTCAGCAGTCGAGTAACTTAGCCACTGGACAACCACGGCGGGGCCCCCTTAAAGAAGAGAAGCCGCATATAGATGTATGCAATATGCAAGAACACAAGTTTATTTATTTACATGTGCACGTTAAAGAGCCCCAGGTGGTCAGAATACTCCAAACTATACAGCGTTGCAACATTGCGCAGCTAGCTCATTTGGCCCATACATCATCTTTAACGCCAGCCATGGCTAAGGAGATTCTTTCATCGATCTTCACGCAGTGCAGTGGCCTCACAAGGATAACAGCGCACTCAAAGAGGTTCGTCCACCAAGTTTAAGCTGTTCTTACGGGGCTCGATTGCTGACCCGAACGTAACTGGTTTTATCCCAGCATCGGCAATCGCATATCCATTCAGGCGGAATGGTAGACGCCCGTGTACTTTGTGACAGCAGCGAGTATCAAAGGGACACTAAAGAGAAACAATGAGTTGTTTTGGATTGATAAACTGCCCTCTGAAAACTCTAATGTCATAGGTGTCACTGTCATAATAGGTTCAATTGTTAGCTGTGAAAATCAAGGCCAAAGTTTCGTTTTCGAATTTCGCGCCATAATCTCCGCGCGTGACGTAAGAAATGCCACAATGTGTTTTTCCTATTTTCGCGACATTGGCTCGAATAAATTTTCTGAGAGAGGAGGAGGTAAGTTTATTTACAGAAAGGCAGAGAGGTCGGCCTGAGCGATAGCTTGCTCTAGCCTGCTTAAGATTAATGCTTAAGATTAATGCTTAAGATTAATGGATGACGATGGTGAGATAGAGAGGTGAGAATGTAGTGTTCTTTCTAGCTGAGATACATTTCATAGCCGCGCACATAGTTCAGTTGTTTCCAAAAAGGTTATAACTGCTCTTGTGAATTTTCTGAGACTTCGTATGCTAAGTCTATGGCACCCACACATTACAGTGTGCTTCAATTTCATCGATTTGAGCCTACGTAGGACCCAGTAGACGCCTTCAAAAATGGATGACGTCACAGTGTTTGTTGCGGGGATCTATCGGTGGCGTCGCCATCCACAGTTTCTTTTCGCGCGTCTTCTCGCTAACCAAAAGCCCCGTCGTAATTAGAGTGGTGTTTTCGGGATTGCGAAATTATACTTTAGTAATAATTAGTGAAAAATAAAGCTGTAAGATAATTAATAATGCTGCAGATAATTAGTGAAAATAAAGCTGTAAAGGTTAATTTTAATTGGTGCTATAAAAGCAAAATAAGCGAACATTGACTTAGTTGACGTTGGACGTCGATACAAAGCTCATGGTACCTCACCGCATGGCCTCATCCTTTGAGTCTTCTTAGACGAAGGCTTAAGGGACCCTCCGAGTTTTGTATCAGGCAGAGCGGTTAGGTCAAAGTTTGCCGTGTGTCGTAGACAGAAAGTCGTCATCATCATTATTCAGCGTACTCACTCACCATCCAACGATTCCGTACGGATAAGTTAGCAAGAGAAACAGAAGCGTGCCCAGCAGCTCTGCTTTTGACTCCAGCACGGCACTTCAATTAAGTTTCTCTCTGTCTGATACTACCGCCTGGCTTCAAACTTGCCATGCATCCAGCAACTGCGCCATGGAGTCTTCGTCAACCTGACGTGCGCTTATCAGTTCCTGGTATCTTTAAGAAGGCACGCATGTCAACGCTAGCCCTGAAGCAACTGACTTTGCATCTGTTAGACGAAAGGTACTTCGACCGCATACATGTTTACACCGATGGCTCCACTAATTCCAACAGCTCCACAGGAGCAGTGGTTGTTCCATCTGAAAATGTGTTGCTTCAGTACAAGTTTTCTCACACCACGACGTCGACAGCAGCAGAGCTCGCAGCACTTCAAGGTGCAGTAAAGTACATTCTTCACCAGGAACCTAACCAATGGGCCATCTTTTGCGACTCCAGGTCAGCCTTACAGTCACTACGGTTTGTTCTGCAGCACGGGCTACATGAACAATCAGTATATCAGATAAGGCACGACTACCACGAAGCGCTCGCGGAAGGTCACGATATTGTATTTCAGTGGTTGCCGAGTCATTGCGGAATCGTTGGCAATGACCGCGCAGATGAAGCTGCCCGATCGGCTCATGACCAAGACCAGCGCACGCCCATACCACTCTTGAGAACGGACGCTGCAAGGCTACTACAATCACTTGCCCGCCGTATATCTCTCCTACAATGGAATACGCAGGGTTTCTCCAACACGCACCTGCATTCGATCGACCCAAACTTGCAACTTCGTTTGCCATCCGGGTTCCCACGATGCGCTGAAACTTTACTGTGTCGTATGAGGTTGGGCGTGGCATTTAAGAATTCGTACTCTCGTCTCCTTGGAATGGCGAGCACTTCGGCATGCAACATCTGCGCCTGCAAGGAAACGCTTGAGCACATTCTGTGTCATTGCCCGGCATACCAGACCGAACGACGTATTATGGAAGCCAAGCTCTGTCAGCTGGATTCACGGCCGCTTACAGAAGAGAAGATCCTGGCACCTTGGCCAACGGCTTCCCATACGCGCAAAGCCACGAAAGCCCTCTTGTACTTTTTAAGGAACACCAAACTTCACGACCGCTTGTGAAAGAACTGTGCGAGGCCGTGCTGTGTAGTTTCGAGCTGACTATTTATGCTTCTCTTTCTCACTCCTCTTCTTTTCTGTCTCTTTTCGTTCTATTATTCCCCTTTTGCCCCACCCCAAGTGTAGGGTAGCCAACCGAGCCAAGCTTGGTTAACCTCCCTGCCTTTCCTCTCTATTTATCTCTCTCTCTCTCTCTCTGTCTGATCACAGTAGAGCTGTTGTGGTCAGCGAAAAATCAAAACAGTAACAAGCTGCGCTGATTTTTTGTTTCAATTTCCACGATGTCACTCTTCCTATTAAAGATTCCATCAGTCAAGTGGACGTTCTAGCAGCGGTCAAAAATAGCAGACCCCAGGTGGGCGGACGCTGAGCGAGTTCCACCTCATCGTGCTATAAAGAAAAGCAACTCGTCTATGATCCGGCAGCAGTTACCTTAAGGGAATGACACAGCGTAGAAAGCAGACAGCGTGACACTCCATCACCCTTTGATGCCCATCGACGGCGCGCCATGCTAGAAGTATAGAGTTCTGGATCACAGAGACACTTCACGGAGCGGCCTCACGCGGTGCTCCCGGGTCATCGAATCCATCCCGCGAAGCCGCGACGTGATTGACAAAAATTTTAATTGCTCGTAAGCGTCGTCTATCGAACCAGGAAGATGCACGAACGCGCACCTGCGACGTCTAAATAAGCACCACGCTTCTATATAGCAGAGGCATGGCGTGCTCGTTCTCTGAGAGATGCCGCTGTACAGCCCGCAGCTAAATGAGCGTTGTCTTCCCTCAGAAGCTCCCGTGCACGCTCATCCAGCAGAAAGAAGATCGCACGCACACTCGGCAATTAAACAAAAAGTATATAAAGGAGCAGCGTAGCGCACACGTTGTGACGTGTATCCCCGAGTATGACGTTGCGTGGAGACATGCGGTCGCTGTCATATTCCACGATACTGTGCCGACGCCCACAGAGGCAGCATGCAGAAAAGTTTAAGGACAACCCTGCCTGAGTGATTTATTTATTTATTTACCCACGGGGACTTTCGCCATTACAGAAGGGAGTCGGTTACAGGGCAAACAAAAGGACAGCAGCAATAAATAAGAAAGGTAGCGCAGAGCACAATTAGTATAAAGTTCGCTAGTCATACAATGTTAGCTGAGTACGACAAATATCAAGTAAAACGAGAACATAAATAATGAGAAAGTTCGCGAGTTTTCGCTTATACAGTGTTAACTCAGTGTGTGAAATACAGTGATGGAACAAAACTGCAGACTCACTTAAAATGGGATGATGAGATTGACAGGTGCAGCATTAATAGCGTGCCATAAAATTCGTCACGTGACATTAGTTGGTACAAGCGCTTGTTACTGTACAATGTTGCGTAATGCTTTACAAACGTTCTCGTGATTATTGGGGCATTCTGCTATAGGTTCCAGGTAGAATGGTGCAGGGCTGAAAAAGTTAGGAGTATACAGGATCCGAGGCAGCATGCATACAGTAAAATGCGTGGATGGCGCACCATTGGTAGAGCTTGAACTGGTATAGCGCATTACGGGGAAGAAGAAACGGCCGAGCAGACCGACACAAGAGGACAGAGCGCTAGCTCTGTCCTCTTGTTCACCATTATAATGTTCACAAAGCAATCCAGGGCCACATCGGAATTCACTGCCGCGATTATGGATGTTCCCCCATGTTTGATCAATGTGAAGTGGTTAAAAAGCACCCGTCACAATTAACTCGGGAAATTATAGAAGCGCATTGTATAGCAAGAGCTGGCATCACGTGTATTAGCGCCCCTTCTTTGGTTTTATCTGAACATGAAGTGGCCTTCCTTAATCAGGATAACCGCCTATGAATCTGTGATATGTGACGGTGCGATGTTGTGTGTAATCTTGTCGTTGCGTTAGGGTGGTTTTGTATGCTTGCGCCGGTCTACATATTTGATGCAGTTTCACAATAAAGCTCAGTTGGAAGTTAGCGCTCTGTCCTCTTGTGTCGGTCTGCTCGGCCGTTTCTTCTTCCCCGTAATGCGCTATACCAGTTCAAGTACGACGAACCAACTCGCCCAATCTTCAACACTATTGGTAGAGATTGTAATTATTGCAAGAGTACTTGAGAGGGCTATGTCAGTGATCAAGATTGGGGCAGAACAGCACAGAAAACGGGACGATTATTATTATTATTATTATTATTATTATTATTATTATTATTATTATTATTATTATTATTATTATTATTATTATTATTATTATTATTATTATTATTATTATTATTACCAGCACTTACAAAACAGGAAATACGGCCAGACAGTGCTGTTAGGCCTTCTGCCACGTGAAAAAAAAATTTTCAAAAAGTTTGAAAGAATAAGAAAAGTCAAAATCAACCTCATAAACACAGCTACATGGTCAAAGATGCATAAACTACAGCTAGTGTACATATTAAGCTATTAGACGCATCTTAATTCTCATATGATGTTCGGTTGTGCTGTGTATACTTTCACATCGTGTGTTCTGTTGAATTGCATTTTGTGCTCTTATTATTTTTCTTACTACATATTTTATCTACTTAGCTAGGAAGAGTAGCCGGAACCACCATAATGGTACCAACCTGACCTATTTCATCATGTCACTAAAAGAAAAAAAAAGCGAAGCCAAAGCTTCCAGTGTGTATTAAGCTTGCAAATGAATACGCGATTGAAGGTCCCGAAACAGGGGATGTGGTGGTAGGCATCTCATAGTTGCCAGAAGCTACCAAGCTAACAAGCAGGCGACTGTCGCAAAAGAAGCCATACTGCCCTCCCACCGAAAAAAAGAAAGCACAACTTTCGCCAAGAAGCTCAAAATAAGCGGAAATACAATAAAATGTTCCATTTTGGAAATATATTTCATGAGCCTGAAACTTTCACTCAATTACGACGCGAGTTAGAAAAATCTAGTTATTTATTTTGTGCATCGAAAATGCGCGCCTAATATTATTCACCAGTAATCAAACTAGCTGCAATAAGAAAAGAAGCTTCCGTGCATCAAGAAGACGTAATAAAATGCTGCTAGTTGGTTTATGTTTAAACCGTGAAAAAAAAAAGGCAGGGCGTGGAGGAGAAAGAAGGAAAAAGAAACCACCGGACGTTACTATGGGGAATGGTGCGAGTGATTAAAAAGTTGAATTTTCGCCTGGTTAAACTTAAGGTCCCTAGATGAAACAAGTTTCCAAGGTAGCGACACCTTTCCCTTTCCTCTTCGCCTATGTTCCTGAAGCGCCCCCTAGAAGGTTTAAAACTTTCATCCAAAAGCGAATGTTTGGGTTCCGTTGCTACGGTGAATAGATGTAAATGAAACAAAAGGGAACGAAATAAGACGTAGAATAAACAGTTACCTTTATGAACATAAACGGTACAACACAAGAGCAAGCGGGATGTGCGTTACTCAACCGGCAACGTTGTGCAGTTCTATACTTTACACCAGTGACACCACTAGCCATGGCGTCTCGCGTAGTACATTTTAGTTCCACGGCCGCGGTATTTCGTCCAGTTCCAACTAGTCCACTTCTCCGATTGTGTTTTGTTCGTCCTGTGACACAGTGAACGTGCTTCTTGCTGGATCCTGTAATTGGCCACAGGGCGTGACGTTCTGACGATTGATTACAACCGGCTTGTGCACACGAAAGAAAAAAAAAGCTACGACCAGACTGGTACGAACACTCGTCCAGCAGCACTGCGATGACGTTTTTTTTTTTTTTTTTAATGTGCCCATTTGGACAATCGTGATGCCAAGTGATTCTGATGCGGTGCTGGGAACTTCCTGAAAAGTGAGAGTTCTACTGGTGAGGTGTCTCGAAGCAGCGTGTTTTGGCTCAAGCGGGAACTGGTCAAGAGTGAAATGTTTCTGAAGGTGCGTTGATTACATCCTACAGCTGCTCTGTATACGTGCATACCCACATGTATTTGTACCAACTGGCGTGCACTAGACACGCATTAGACGCGCGCCTGGCGTTCCAATAAAAACCGACAAGTGAACTCGCTTCGCAGATCCGCGTCGACTACGTTGACGGAGTTGCACGAAAGCACTCGCGTGAAATGGTTCATAGTTGCATTTCATGGTGCGCTTCATCTCGGAAAGCGCGAGGTAAGTTCAAGAGAGCGAAACAATTTTCTGTTGTTTACGGCAACGCAGCATTGCTGAAAAACGCAGATGTTGCATTGAACGAGCATGGCGAAACAATCTTGGTCGACTTAGCGCACACCGAAACGCTCCTCCTCTTCAGTTTATGTTCTGGCTACGATTTTGTCTTTGGTCACGGCGAGAATCCGGCTGGAGCCATATGTGCATGCGTACTCGTTTTGAACCTTTTGCATAATAATAAATAACACAAACAGCCATTTGCAAGATCACGTGCAAGTAATGCACCAATTACAGACGCGGATGGCAGAGAAAAAGAGGAGTAATCGAGAGAGTGAGGAGGACGGCTCGAGAACAATGAGTGACGCTACCTTGTTTCATCTAGGGACCTTAGTTAAACTGGACATGTCATGCTATCTGGCGGGGCCCTGTTTAACAAAGCACAAAGCACATACCATCTCGGAGGCCATGACAGGAAACTGTTCATTAATGGCCGTTGTTGCTACTGTGGCTCCCGCTACTTGCGTTCTGCTGCTACTAGTGTCGGCGGCCGCACAGTGAATACGGGCAACGTTGTGCACGGCAACAGTGGCGTGATTGTTTCAATTTTGAGGCGGGTAGTCTAACGTAGTGTGCTAACGCAATGCGGACCACTAAAACGTCATATTATTTCGAAATAAGCGCTTCTTTGGCACAAAAGTAGCCCTACGAGGTTTCTCGATCCCTGTTTCAGCAATAAACATCCACTTAATATTTCCCTTTGATGTCCCTTTAAAGCATCAGCAAAATTACAACGGTGACCTCCATGTTCGGAAATGGAATCTTTTTTTTTTCTTGTTCAACACTGAAACGTCAGAGTAACTATATATAGTCCTCTCGGAAGGTACTCATTAATAACCATTCTTTCTTCACATATATGCAATCCTAAAAGATATTATATCAAGGTGGAAGTGAAACATATATAAATTTACACCACAAAACCAAGCAAAATAGAATACGTTGCTTCTATAAATAAATAGGCATGCAACACATACGTTGCTTATGCTATTGCGAATAGCTCTTTGAATTTCGTGCCGACCGGTTGTGCCCCCGCGACCTCCGACGACAGCGCAGCTCTGGCCGACTGGGCTCCCCCTATGCCATCTCCTGACGACGACAAGAGCTCTCGCCGAGTGGTCCCCGTTCTCGGACTTTTGCGACCGTGTCCATCTTTCCGATTTCCTCTTTACTTCCGTCGTTTTCTGTCGTTCGCTGTCCCTGCGCCTCGCTCTTTCCTTCCTCTCCCTATCTATTTACCTTTTAATCATATCCTTTTAATCTCTCCTTACCCCTATCCCTCGTGAGCTACTGTTGAGGTGTCACACTCTGATGCAGACAGTTACGGGACTCACTTTTCTCTTCTTTTCTCTTTAAGAATCACATAAGAAAAGCAATGTTTACAGGAACGTCTTTTAAGTAACACTTGGCAAAAATATTTTAATCATGAATCATCATTGCGCTACATCATGACAGGAACGAGGAAAAAGAGGTAAAGGCACACATACGGCAGGACACGGCGCTCACTATCTGTAGATTTTTTTTTATTTCAGGAAACTTATCAACGTGAGAAAAGTATCAGGAACGTAGCAGGAATGAGCAATGAATTAGCGCATGCTATGCGACTTCACCGTCATCCTCGTTAGATACATAAAAGAGGTCATATTTAAGCTTGTGACGCAATCAACAGACGTTAGCAGCAAATGAAGGCAGCGAAGACTCAATGACTTCGGTATTAGTCAAGTTACTCTGTCCAGTCACCATCCTTGGAAAGTAGCAATATTTAAAAGAGAAGAGGGAAGGACATTTCCTGTTCTTATTTCACCTCCTTCTCCTGTACAGAAGATCCCACATTACGTTCGTTCCAATAAAAAAAAGACATTACAATGTAGTAGTAAACCTACTTCGGAAGCGAGCTCCTGCGGTGAGTGGTAAAGAAAAAAAAAATAAAACCGAAGAAAAACTGGCAACTAAACTACGCATCAGTGTACTCGGTGCGTCAGATATATCGGTGCGCTCGTGATTGAGTGGTGGCGAAATTCGGGCACCCGCAAAAGAGCCTGTGCTCGGTTTTATAGCGGGCGCCTTGCGGGAGCCGCACGTCGGCACAATTAAAAGTCCTTCCCGGTTTCTAAGTCGGTCCGCCTGAGTGCGCGCTGCGCAACCGCAACGTTTTACGGCTGCGTGTTCCTCGGCGGCTAAGTATGCAAGCGCCGCAGTAGCGTACTCGTACGAAGCGAACGCCCTCGCGAGCACTTCGCACAATACGGACCGAGGAAAAGGCGTCGTAACTCGGCGTACGTTGCACCCTAGGACGTGCATGTCATAGCGTGTAAAAAAAAAAAGTGTTGTCGTGCGTGAGCTCTGCCGTGTAGTCCACATGCAGAGAGCTCGCTTTAGGGAGTCCTGCGTAGCGTGCAGCAAAGCCCGGAGGAAAACGGAATCGAACGCGTGTGAATAAAAAAAAAAACTATATCGCGGTGGGTCATAAACAACTATCTGCTGCGAGCCAGTAGCAATGTATCATGTAACAGGCGTGTCCAAAAACTCAAGCGCGAAACTGAGAAGGAGTAAGCTATATATGATGGCTAAATAACGAAAGGACTGAAAAGAAAGTTCAGCCACAACCAACTGAAGTTAAAAGCTGAAACACGGCTCGAGAACATAAAACACACACAAATAAACACACCCAACACAATCGCAATGTTTTTTTTGTTTTTTTGCTGATTGTATAGCGTCGCTATTTCGTCAGCAGCTACACGTGTGAAACTACGTGACCCCCGCATGCACCCGTGCAAGAAGCTGATCTCTCTCTCTCTCTTCTCTCTCTCTCTCTCTCTCTCCTCTCTCTCTCTCTCTCTCTCTCTCTCCTCTCTCTCTCTCCTCTCTCTCTCTCTCTCTCTCTCTCTCTCTCTCTCTCTTTCTCTCTCTCTCTCTTTCTCTCTCTCTCTTTCTCTCTATCTCTCTTTCTCTCTCTCTCTTTTTCGGACAATTGTCGGTACGCTCCCTATATGTGCACAGCCTCGCAGATCTCCCACCGTACCTGGTCACGACGCCATCCCAAACACCCGAGCTGCATTAAATGCTGTCGCAAACGCACACCGCTCACAACAGTGAGCCATGCCCCGCCGCGGTGGTCTAGTGGCTAAGGTACTCGGCTGCTGACCCGCAGGTCGCGGGTTCGATTCCCGGCTGCGGCGGCTGCATTTCCGATGGAGGCGGAAATGTCGAGGCCCGTGTGCTCAGATTTGGGTGCACGTTAAAGAACCCCAGGTGGTCAAAATTTCCGGAGCCCTCCACTACGGCGTCTCTCATAATCATATGGTGGTTTTGGGACGTTAAACCCCACAAATCAATCAAATCAATCAGTGAGCCATGTGACCCCCTCTCCCCCCCCCCCTGGCAAGGGATGATACTCTTTTAATCGGGTTCAGGCTAAATGATGGCTATATCTGTGAAACTAGACCAAAAATGTCCGGTTTCCTGGCGATATCTGCGGCACTTTACGCAGGACCTGATTAAGAGTGCAACTCTACTCGATCCTCCCTCAGCCGGTCATTTAAGCCCCGCCCAACGAATTTATGTCCTACTTAACGCTTGCCGCATGACAAAGTGGTGCAGCAAAGAGCCCCTTCAGTGCAGAAAGCTAACCTGATATGCTGCAGGCCCGTAGACAAGGGCGCGGGGGGTGAGAACTAGGAACCTCTCCCCCCCGCCCCTCTGAATTTAAGGTAGGGGTGCTTTCCCGAAGAAAAATAATAAAAATTGATGTTTTTTCGAAGTTCGCGACAAGTCCACCCCCCTCCTTAAAAAATTTCTTGCTACGCGTCTGGCGTGTTGTTCTTGGCTCGCTCATCTCCATCCGAGACGACGGAGACGAGCAAATCTCACAATGCTTACGCACACTTTGACAACTTCAACATAGTTTTCCTGGCATCTCTTTCCCCACTCAATCCAACATTTCTAAAATTGATTTTAAACCTCATGACGAATGCCATTGAGAAAACAGAAGCAGAGGGGCAAGGCACTGATGATTGGGGGCAGAGCACTGAGAGCAGGGCCACTCGACCTGCCGCTGGAATGCGCCGTGCTCCTGGAGGGCAGGTGAGAAGGTGACGAGTAGGGAGACCACGTGACTGAAACATTCCAAGCCCCGGAATATTCTTTGTGGGACAGCAGCAAAATACGCGTGAAATCAGTCAGCCACAGATTCTTCATTATCCTAACACCAAGTATGCTTAGTAGGAAAGAGCCATTGTCAATTAAAATGCAATTATTGCGCATATCTGAGACACCATAACAACACGTATCTATTCTGGATGTGTGAGTTTTTTTACTAGAAAAAGCATACATACGGACCGTAGCATTTATCATGCTGCGCTGACCATGCAACGCTTGCACGAAAAGGCGAGTATTTCCAACGTTTTGCTAAGACGACACGGTGGTGGCACCTACCCGTCGCCTTGCGTTCTACACCTTATCACCTCTGAGACGGGCGCGCACGCCCGTCTCAGAGCCGCACGCTTCGTTTGCCAACATAACTTCCAGACAGCGCTCATGTCTCACGTGCGACGTGACTTGATGCGCTCGTTCGCCTCCGCTTCACGCTCGAGGTACTGTAACGCAGCGCCTCCAGAATACGATTCACCGATTTTTCTTGCGCAAAACATCAAATAAACGTTTTGTTCACTCTCTCCAGACGCAAGACTACCGTCTTTCGACGACAGTTGCAGACTAACATGCAGATACGCGGCCAATTTTTTTTCTTCTTTTTCGCAAGGGTGTCGCGCTTGCTGCACTAAACAGGTGAGGGAGACAGCGTCGATATGCAAGCCATATTTCATCAAAGCTCCTCTTAAAATGAACACTGAAGTCAAACAACAAATCAACCTAATGGCAAATCCACTTAGATTGATAAACTGCACTCTGAGAAATGTAATGTCGTTAATTTCGCTTCCATGTGTTTATAAATAGAGAAAATTGAGGCCAACACTTCATTTTTAAATTTCGCACTTAAATACACCACAGGTAACGTCACATATTTCGAAGTGCACTTGTATTTTGACGACATTTGTTTTACTAAATTTCCTGAAATATGGTATGCTGTCTAAGAACTTCCTCAAAGGAAAATGAACTTCAATTTTACCGATCAGCAACTATGTATGACGTATATAGTATAGACGCCGTCAAAATCTACGACGCGATGGCGTGTGTTTGAAAGTGGCGTCGGTATACCCCCCCCCCCCCTTTTTTTTTCATGCGTTTTCTTTTTTCCCTCACCGAACGTCTTCTCGTGGTAAGAGTGGCGTTATCGGTTGGTGAAAATCTAATAGAACAATATTAAAGAAAATAGTTTTTCCTCTTCAGTGTCCCTTTATGCCTGCTGTCGAATACGCAAAATGTATCCACATCTCCGAAAACTTTCGTCACCGAGTTGATTACAGAGCGGACATAAAAATGCCACTACCGACACAACAGCGCGCACAATGCCCGATGTGCGTGATCCAGACGCGGAAAACCGGTTTCCTCGACAAATCGGCCGCAGCTGCACAGCTACTCGTGAAACGCGAGGAATGCCCAGCGCTTGTCCGTTCTTTTTTTCTTTTTTTTTTTCTTTGCGCATAACGCACACGATCATTGACAATTTGCTGCAGCGTCACGTTGTGCCCGGTCCGCTCTCGTGGTCTTCGGTGTCGGCGCACCGTATTCTGCGACCATCCGAGGGGCGATTCTATTTCGGAGAGGCCATTACCGAGCGCGGTCCAACCGCTTTCTCTCCCACGGCATTTCGATTGCCAGTTTGCATGCAAGTGCATGTCCTTCCCCAGATCGAAAGGCCGAATTCTTTACACGGCGGCAGTACTACGTGCAAACATTCGGTAGCCGATGCAGTGATTCCTTTTTTTTCTTTTTTTCCTATTTGCCCAGGGCGAGCGGAATCGTTAACGATACGTATCGAAAACTGATATACATGTTCGGTTTGTCCGCGCTGCATTTCAGGAGCGAAGCTCTCAGGTCTTCACATGGTCCGACCGTTGTTGTCGAGGCTCTTAACCCCGTATTCACAAACGCTCCTTGACTCGACTTTCACCCTGTCGAGTTGAGCACTACGCCGCTGCTCGGCTGAAAATGGCACTGCGCTACTCAAGAATAGCAGCAAATTATCACTGACATGCAGTGACTTGCCCTGCCTAGAGATGGCGCTCCCATCGGCTTTCTCAAGTGAAGGTGGAGCGCTGAGTGAAGGGGCGTTTTAGAATACTGAGGTTAGTCGCCTCTAGTGCAGGTGCGCAGGTGCGAGACATCTGTGCGCAATACTGATTATAGTACGTCTCTGCGTCAAAGGAAACCCGAAGAGCGGCAGGCCTTCGCGATGGTATAGTGCGCGCCGTCCACTTGGCACCATGGACAGACACGCATATATGCGCTAAATGTGGGATAGAATGCGCGCGCCTGTCTATCACGGTGACTGGACGACGCCCACTATACCATCGCGAAGGCTTGCCGGTCTTCTGGTTTCATTTGACACTGACAGTACACGATACGCATATAATTTGAAAATAAACATTATTTATATCATTTATCATTATGAACAATACCGTCTACAGAACGCACTATCCACGTCCATGTTCCTCGACGTAAAAGGAGCATACGACAACGTTCTTCATGACGCCATCCTCGAAGCCATTGAGTCAGTGGGCCTAGGTGGACAATTGTATTGTTGGACACTGTTATGCCTGCGAGTCCACAGCGAACGGCCGTGCCTCTCAAAAAGGCAATCTGTGTCAAGGCCAGCCCGCAGCCCGCCTGACGCGATCAACAACTCAACGGCGTCAGCACGCCACGGCGCCTTTCTGTCGGCGCCTCTCTGGCGCCCCCGTGCAGTGATTCAGCGCACGTGCCAGCGAGCCCGTCGAGTAAACAACTGGCGTCTTCATGTCTGGGGGTCTGACGCATTGCGCGGCGAACCCCATTGGAGGAGTCTGCCCTGACGACCAGCGGCGCTTCTGATTGGACATTTTGGTTGGACCCGGTGCAAATAAAAGAAGCCCTGCGGCGCGGCGCGATCGGCGGTCCTAGGTGAAAGCTGACATGTGTGTCAGAGCGGACCCGTTTGAGAGCCGACCTATGTGTTAGAGAGGAGAGCTCGGCTCTTCGAGTCTCTGTCGGCCCCAGTGCCGAATTTGTAATGCCTCTGTATATATGCTGTACATAAACCTTGTTTAACTCACCGTCGTCTCGTCCGCTCGTCTTATCAGCTCTGCGCAGAAGCAGTCGCGAGCTGATAAACATACGCTACCAAACGGCTGGTGACCTTCCCGGCGGAGTTGGAAGCAGTGGCGCCTTCGGGACCGTGTTGGCGTCGCCGTCTTTCGCAACAGTGGTTGCAGCGGTGAGATTCGTAGCGCCCTTCGTAACGTCGTCGGAGGTGCGCGTCGCAACAGTGGTTGGCAGCTGCGGGATCGACCGGCGTCAGCGACATCGATGCGGTGAGTGCCTGATGTTTTCCCCTCAGTTCACCAGACTACTCTAGCTCAGGTTGTAGTAGTTTAGAGAAGGGCTGTGTGAAGCATTGAAGTGAGCTTTGATCGTTTCAAGCCAAGTCGAAGCGCTTTGAAACCAAAGTTAATGCAGAGGGGGTAAACACGGGAGTGTGAAAAATTGCTTGCGCGTCTTGCCAGTAGGCTTATAGTGGGTACGGCAAGCAGATTTTTAACAGGGGCAAACAGCAAGAGGCTAGTGTGAACGATGGAGAACCTTAAAGTGAAGGAACTCATCGAAATTTGTGAGGAACTCGGCATTACTTTGGGCCGTGCGAAACGAAAGCAAGCGATTCTTGAGATCATGAAGCATGAGGGAGTGTCGGCTGAGGAAGTCGATGAGGCCTGGGTGGATATCAAAGCACGCCGCGAGGAGGCTGAAGGGCGAGAAGCACGCGAACGTGAGGAGGCTGAAAGGCGCGAAGCTCGCGAAGAAGCTGAAAGGCGCGAAGCTCGCGAACGTGAAGAAGCTGAAAGGCGCGAAGCTCGCGAAGAAGCTGAAAGGCGCGAAGCTCGCGAACGTGAAGAAGCTGAAAGGCGCGAACGTCGCGAGGAGGCCGAGAGACAGGAGCGCCTCGAGTTGAAACGAATAGAATTGGCAATCCTACAGTGTTCGCAGGCGCCTAGCGTAGCTTCTCCGACGATTCAGGTCAGCGGTTTTAGAATGCGGGACCAACTCCACCGTTCGTAGTAGGCGAGGACATGGCGAAGTATCTCGTCAAGTTTGAACACGTCTGTGAGCGAAACGCTTTGGAGCGGTCTCTTTGGGCGCAGAACCTGTTAGCTCTTCTTCCCGGCGAAGTGTCCGACGCGATAACTTGCTTGTCGAGGGAAGCATTTGAAAGCTATGACGAGGTTAAGGAAGTACTCTTAAGACGTTATAAGTTGTCACCCGAGGCTTTCAGGCAAAGGTTCCGGTATGCTAAAAAGGGGAATGAGTCACACGTTGACTTCGCGTTTCGTCTTAAAGCCGATTTATTGGAATGGCTCAAGGGCGAAGGTGTTTATGACGACCGCGATAAAGTGGTGGAATGCGTTGCATTAGAGCAATTCTACCGCTGCATCGAGGAGGATGTCAAACTTTGGCTGCAGGACAAACTTGGTGAAGTACAGCTAAACAAGGCAGCAGAGTTAGCTGAGGAGTATTATACTCGTCGAAAGTTGCACAGCAGGGCAGTGCGCGTTGAAAAGGATGAGAGAAAAGAGGGCTTTTCAAAGAAACCTGATCAACGGAGACCCGCTCCGCACCGTAATTTCAAGAAGGACCCGTCTCTTACGAAGGACAGTGTAGGGGAAGGGCAAACAGAAGCGGAGAAATCGAGTGAGGTTCCTAAACAACGCACTGATACAACTCGGGCATTTGAATCACGGAAGCCGCTAATCTGCTACAACTGCAAAAAGGAAGGGCACATCGCGATAAACTGTAAGCAAAAGTTTGCTTTTGCAACAATTCGAGAATCGGAAAAGAACATGCGGTTGTTGGAGCCGTATATCCAAAAAATTAGTGTGAATGGGAAAGCGTGTCGAGCACTTAGAGACTCAGCGGCAACCATGGATGTTGTCCATCCTTCATTGGTGTCTCCGGATGACTTTACAGGAGAATGCGCGTGGATCAGGCAAGTCGCCGAGGAGCAGAGTGCTTGCTTACCAATCGCCACCGTTGTCATTGAAGGCCCGTTCGGTAAGCTTCGCACCGAAGCGGCTGTGTCTGCCGCACCTCCCGATCGTTTTCCTTATCTTTTCTCCAACAACTCAGAGCAGCTTCTCAAAGAGCAAGGTAAATCGTTCTTCCCCAACTTAGCGTACATGGCCCTCACGCGATCGCAAGCGCGGAAGCTTTCGCAAGAGCTTGACCTTGTTCAAAGCGGTGAACTCTCAAGTGACCTTGTCGGCGGGTCGACGGAACCTGAGAGAGGAAATTTTCCGCGTGAGTCATGTGAGCGGTCACGCGAGCGGCCCGTCGCGGAAGCGGCCGGCGAGGTATGCCTAGGGGGAGACGACATGGTGCCATTGAGTCAGAGCGAGAGGGTTGCAACGCTCTCGCCTGTAGCGGAAAGTTGGAGCGAGCTGCCGAGAGTTGATCGAGAGACGCTCATTCGAGAGCAGCGTGAGGATCTCTCTATTGAAGCGCTAGTGGAAAGCCACAAAAACGCGGCACAAGTGCTGTCGAAGGAGCACTACGAGAAATCGGTGAAGAAGCGCGCTTTTGAAGTTGATAATCAGGTAATGCTGCTGCAGCCATCCAAAAGGAACAAGCTTGAGATTCATTGGGAAGGGCCCGCCAAAGTGATATCGAAGCTTCCCGATACGAATTATGAAGTGAAATTAGGAAGGCGGCGGAACAAAATTTATCACAGTAACTTGAAAGCAGTCGTAAATTTACTTTTAAGTGCTTCAGAGGAAGAGGGAGCGGAAGTTTTGAGTACTAGTGAGGTAATCGAAGGGGGGTCGAAAGTAATCTGGGAGCATATAAACCTAGAGCCTAGGTTAAGTGAAGCCCGGAAGGAGGACCCGAGAAGGATTGTTTCCGAGTTTGGAGACGTCTTTTCGGACCGCCCCGGAAACACGAGGGTGATCGAACACGATATCGAGCTAAGCGGTGAGGAGTCAATCCGTAGCAAGCCGTATCGTTGTTCCCCTGTGCAACGTCGCAAGTGTGAGCCGCTCTTGGTACCGCACAGGTATCGTCGCCTAAAAGTGGCCGGTTACTGAGGTGGAGCATGTTGCTCCACAGCGCAACTTTGACGTTCGCAAAAAAAAAAAAGAAAGCTAAACGCTAATGCAGGTGCATTGAGCAGTGCGTTCTAGCTAGTACCTTCTCAACCTTTCGGTTTCTCGCTGGCGATTCGGGGCAAAATTTTGACCTCATCACGACCTGGGCTGAGCGCTCTCGTTCAGAGTGATCTCAAGGGGCCAACTTTATGTGGTATTCTAATTCGTTGCGTTGTTGTAAGTGTGAAAAATTCAAGTTCTTACTTTAAGAGTCTTGTGTCCCACATGTGCCTCTTGATGTAGAGGGAACGAAATTCCAATTCACACAAAGCTAGGTATATGTTGTACTATACTTTGTCTGGTGTTCTATCGGGTGACTGAAGGCGCTTGCTTGTGTCGTGTGTTGGTCTGTTGTCGAACCGTTCTTAGCAAGTTGCAGAACCATCGACAAGTGCTGAAACCGAAGATGGTCAGAAGAGACGAGCGAAGTTGGCCAGCAAGTTGTGGCGACAAGCCAGTGGAGCTGGGATCTGTCGTCAAGAATGGGATGTGTTCCCGGAACAGTCTGGAGCTGCATTCTCCCCATGGCCCTGGAGGCGAACCTGGAGGGACCTGGCGAACGAGCGCGCCTGTCATCCGAGCCCCGTGGAAGCAGCTCGTCTTTTCGGCGCATTGTCTGGCGGCGGGGGTGCTGTTATGCCTGCGAGTCCACAGCGAACGGCCGTGCCTCTCAAAAAGGCAATCTGTGTCAAGGCCAGCCCGCAGCCCGCCTGACGCGATCAACAACTCAACGGCGTCAGCACGCCACGGCGCCTTTCTGTCGGCGCCTCTCTGGCGCCCCCGTGCAGTGATTCAGCGCACGTGCCAGCGAGCCCGTCGAGTAAACAACTGGCGTCTTCATGTCTGGGGGTCTGACGCATTGCGCGGCGAACCCCATTGGAGGAGTCTGCCCTGACGACCAGCGGCGCTTCTGATTGGACATTTTGGTTGGACCCGGTGCAAATAAAAGAAGCCCTGCGGCGCGGCGCGATCGGCGGTCCTAGGTGAAAGCTGACATGTGTGTCAGAGCGGAACCGTTTGAGAGCCGACCTATGTGTTAGAGAGGAGAGCTCGGCTCTTCGAGTCTCTGTCGGCCCCAGTGCCGAATTTGTAATGCCTCTGTATATATGCTGTACATAAACCTTGTTTAACTCACCGTCGTCTCGTCCGCTCGTCTTATCAGCTCTGCGCAGAAGCAGTCGCGAGCTGATAAACATACGCTACCAAACGGCTGGTGACCTTCCCGGCGGAGTTGAAAGCAGTGGCGCCTTCGGGACCGTGTTGGCGTCGCCGTCTTTCGCAACAGTGGTTGCAGCGGTGAGATTCGTAGCGCCCTTCGTAACGTTGTCGGAGGTGCGCGTCGCAACAACACGCAGTTATTTACGAGGGCGGACCTTATTTGTGAACACTGCAGATGGTCCAACCTCCCAACACCCCACGCATCATGGAGTTCCGCAAGGTGGCGTCTTGAGTCTAACCCTCTTCAACCTCGTCCTCATTGGTGTTGTGGAACGACTACCGAGTGGGGTCTAGCTATGTACGCTGACGACATCTGCGTCTGGGCATCTGGCGTGACAAGACCTCAGGTACGCGCAAGGCTTCAGAGAGCTGTGACGTTGGTATCGGTGTACCTCAATGAACAGGCTCTGAAAATATCGCCAGAGAAATGCGCATTGATTGCTTTCAGTCGAAAGCCAATGGTACGATACGCTATGGGATCTATACCCTTTTCAAGGACTGATGCTGCAATTAAAATCCGACAAATCGCTAACGAAGAAGTAAAATCCCTGTGGGACGCTGACTGCTTACGGCACACGCGACTGCATATATAGGCTGGACACGTCTCGACGACCTCGAGATCGGCCTCCATCCGGATTCTCTCGTCTTGAAACAACGGTGCTTTACCGACTGTGGCATGGTGTCGCTTTTGCCAAAGTTTTCGGCTTCCAAATCGGCATGGAAGACAGTGCTGCTTGCGGTCATTGCGGCAGCGATGAAGCGATAGAGCACGTTCTGTCACTGCCTTCGTTATAGCGTGCAAAGACGGCAGCTAGATGCTGCGTTAGCTCGCCTTGACGAAAGACCTCTTTCAGAACAATCAGTACTTGAAAGGCGACATGTTCTGTCTTCGCACAGAAAATCATTGAAGGCTTTATTGAACTTTTTGCGTGGTAGTGGCCTATTGTATAGACTATAGCCCCCCAGCACTACTTTTTTTTTTCGCGCGTCTATTTCGTTCTTCGCTTTCATTGCCATCTTTCTTCCCCATTCTCCCTTCCCTAAGTGCAGGGTAGCAAACCGGATACTTCCATTTCTGATTAACCTCACTGCCTTTCCCTACCTTTATTCTCTCTCTCTCTCTCTACTATCCACGTCAAATGAAACCGGAACAGCGGCAAGCCTTAGCGTTGGTTTAGTGCGAACCATTCACTTATCATCACTGATAGGCGCGCGTCATGTTCGGTAGCCCTGCCACGGCCGCAGGATGAAAAGGCGCACGGCCGTGGCTCTGCGCACGAATATGTGCGTGCCTGTCCATCGCGATAAGTGGACGGCGCGCATTATACCACTGATCGTGAAGGCAGGCGAAGGCTTACCGATGTTCGGGTTTCATTTGACGCGAATAGCGCGCACATTGTTTGAAAATAAACATTCTTTCTATCGTTTATCATTATCTGTGCACAATACTGTCCACAGAACTTAAATAGCCCGCGTGTATGATTTAAAATTAAACATTCTTTACATCGTTTATAATTTCGTCAATGGAGCTTCACTCCATCATCAGCATTCACTTTGTGGAGCAGTAGCATTTGTTTAGTATTGAATGCGACCCATTGCTACAGAGTGAGGGGTTTGGGAAATGCCTCACTCTGGTGCTGAGAACATAAACAAACAGAGATAATATAATGCCTCGTGAGTTTTACGATGCAATAAAATCTAAACTCTCCTCAGTTAGAGGGATAAAAAGAGTACTTTGAATAATCCAAAACAGTAGACCTTTTTTCCCACTACACTCACAAAAGAAAGAAAGAAAGAAAGAAAGAAAGAAAGAAAGAAAGAAAGAAAGAAAGAAAGAAAGGAAGAAAGAAAGAAAGAAAGAAAAAACGAGTTTCGGCCAGCATGAGGACGAAAGCAAAAAAGTCTTTCTCGTAGTATCATGGTAAACCAACCCTAGGGCCTTGGCTGATACGAGGAGGGGTGGAAAGTGACGGTGCAGTACCGTAAAAAAAAAAAAAAAAAAAAAAAAAAAAGAGAGAGAGAGAGAGAGAGAGAGAGAGAGAGAGAGAGAGAGAGAAAAGGGGGGGGGGGTGGCGAGATAGAATAGTACAGTGTAACTGCGCGCAAAAAAAGAATAAAAACACGTCTTAACACAATGAAACCGTGATACATCTGTAATTACTCCCGGTGAAACATATACATCTGAGTTTTATTTTTATATTATTCCAGACACAATTTACAATTTGCAAACGCTAACACATTTTCTTGCTCCTAAGAGCTCGATAGAATGTATTGAAATTGGTGATGAATAGCATTCATGCTAAAGTCAAATAATGGACGGAGTCATTTTGTATTCCGCTCGCCACTGCTTGATATACCGGTACATCTAACGATTCAGACCAGCTACCGAGTGTCATTGTTTCCATCTTTGATCACGCCCTTTTCTGCCATTTGTTATCAGCTCACATGCTTCGTGACAGGTCTCCCTAGTCACCTGATGCCTTTCCCCTTCCTAAGGCTTTCTTTGGGTACGTGTCGAGATATCAACGTTTTGTCTATTTCCTGCTTTCTGTCTTTCTTTGTTTTTGTTTTTTCTTCTTGCAGAATTTTTGTTAGGTTCACATTTTGCTCCTAGTATTGCAAAATTGTACCGCCTTTTCTCAGTTTATTTCTCTTCACGTTTAAGTATTGTGTTTCATCGAGTAGAGATTTTATTTCGTTTAGCTTCGTTTCTTGCATTATAACGCACGCTTTTTTGTTATGAATTTTTGTTTGTTGTAACACGCTCCCCTTTGTATGCTTTGGCTATTGATGGTAAATAAATAATTAATTATTTAATTAATATGCAAGGATTTGGTAAGTTGAGGCCAGGACAGTTAATGTATTTATTTTATTTTTTATTTATACAATACTGCAGGCCACAAATGGGCCCAAGCAGGAGTGGGGGTGTTACAGAGCCGTTAGAAGAATTATACAATCTTTGGCGAGGTAAAAACAATAAACAGGACAATACAAAATATTTTGAAAACACTGTAAAATATTAATACAAAATTTTACAAGCCAAACATTTGATCAATAGATTTCAGCACATTGTCAGATGAAAGAATCTCATGCGGGAGGTTATTCCAGTCGGTTATAGTGCGGGGAAAAAAGAATACTTAAAATTGTTAGTGCGCGCTGTGATAGGCGAGAACTTCGCAGAATGGTAATTCCTGGTGGGACGCGATGATAACGGAGTGCCTTTTGGTGACGCCTAGGTCAAGCAATGGTAAGATGTACAGTAAGGTATGGTGAGCTAATGATAGGCGACGTGGAGTATAAAGAACCACCTGAAATATCATACAGAAGACCCATCTGTTTGAAATATGTACTGCCCTCAGCTTTCCACTTGGATATACACTCCGTGACCAGGAAATGCCCGTCGCGGTGCCAACAAGCAGTTCGATTCTGTATCGAACAGCCATGCGACCGCGAGAGGATGTTAACATCCTCACTGTTTTCTGTTTTCTTTCTAATCCAAAGTCACGACGCACGTCTTGACGCCTTGGAGAAACCAAAAAAAGAAAAAGCAAACCGCCGGATCAGGAAACGAAACCGAATTAACATCTCGCACAGCGCGTTGCATTCTGGCGGCATCTGCGATACCCGACACCTTCCCTGCAACGCTATAGCGTATTCATTAATGCCAGCAGGGAACGTAGAGAGGAACAACTGGGCTGCATTTTTTTTTAATTCTTCATTCATGTTTTGCACGACTGGACTCGTTTCTGGGCTCGCATGGCCGAGCGGGAACGGGCCACGCGTATACACTTTCCTGCACGAAAGCCGCTTAGCAGACAATGTCCCAAGTAGCAGACGACGCGCAAGTAGCTGCAGCTTCTCTCGGACGCGTCTTCCTTTTCTGCGGCTGTGAGCATGACGCTCCGCTTTGAAATGCCGCTTCAGACTCATCTCGCGGCGTGCCTACTTTCATATCTCTACGTTTAAGGGGTACCGACCCGAATTTTTCGCATTCGTTTTTTGCGTCAAATGAAAGAACAAGTCCTCAAAAGCCTTGAAAATGCACCGGCAAGAATGACTGCACCCTGAAAATTGAATTACACGATGTTTTTAAAAGCTGGTTTCAGTCCCCCCCTCCCCCATGACGATATGACACGTCGCGAACCTCTCGTCGCAAAGCACGATTACCTAACTTTTTTTTCACGGCCGTTGTACTGCGTGGTTTTGTTGCACGAACGAGTTGGAGTTTTGAAGGTTAATGGTGACGCCTACAGGCGACCATATTGTGTATTTTCGTACCCAACGTGAACACAACGATCAATACTGGCGCTGGAAATCACCAGAACTGACGCTGCAGTCTGACGTCACGCCAGTGTCGATGCCGATAGGTGCGTCATGCGAAAGTTAAAATAATATCAAAATATCACTAGAATATTACAGCTGCACCATGCCGGTACTTACCAACGGAGCAGAAACCTAAAGGCTTACAAAGAGGGTTCAGCTTAAATCGTTGGCTTAAATTGAGGACGACGCAGCGAGAGATGAAAAAGAATATGATAGGCGTAACCTTACGAAACAAGAAAAGGGCAGAGTGGGTCAGGGAACAAACCGGGGTCAACGATATCGCAGTCGAAATCAAGAAGAAGAAATGTACATGGCCTGGGCATGTATAGCGAAGGCAAGGTAACCACTGGTCATTAGGAGTCACAGATTGGATTCCAAGAAAAGGTGAATGGGTGAAGGGGAGACAGAAAGTTAGGAGGGGCAATGAGATTGGAACTTTCGCAAGTATAACGTGGCAGCCGAAAGCACAAGACCGGGCAAGACCGGTTTGATTGGCGGTTATGCGAGAGGCCTTTGCCCTGCAGTGGGTGTAGTCAGGCTGATGATGATGCCATAAATGGGGGGAGGGGGAACAAACATATCATAAGGTGTTAAATAATAAGAACGAATCAAATATACATTCCTCAGCGTCGAACATAAAGCTAATTATGACCAAATTAGTACACATGGGTTATTACACATGGGAACTATTACACATGGGAATTATTACACATGGGAATTATTACATATTGAAATTATTACACATGGGAATTATTACACATGGGTTGGTTGCAAGGCGCCCTTCTCCAGGTTTCACGTGAATGGAGCTAAAACAACATTCGACATTTTTCTCGCTAATACGCGCTTCTTTCCTCATAGCGGCGGTCAAATTTTTTCTCCATATCATGGTACCCCCCACAAGCCACATTCCACGCGGCTGACACACTGCCCAAGGATGTTTCGAGATGCTTCGACGAGTTTCATAAACGCTTCAATCGGCTTTCGGACATCGTGGAATTCGGCCTTTTTATCATTCGCGTCGCCGAACTCCAGCGCGCATTCAGAATGACAACGCCAGACAAAATCGCATCTCGCTTGACGGCTTATTCTGCGCTTCTTTCCTGGAGCGGCCACGGCAGTTTGCCGCTATCACAGTCGTCTATTCATGGTTACCGTTTCCAACATCCTATTTCTGTTCTACGGCGCAACGACTATTTTATACATACACCTCGAAACGAGACGCGTTGCATAGTTACAAATTCAGAAGACTACTCCGAGTTGTATCATACGCAAATCGGATTTCGAAACTTAAGCTGAAGCTTAAGGTGTCTATACGACCTCACTGTAACAAAGCGCTTTCGAGAGCTGTAGAACCGTGTCATCGACTTTTCAGCAGGTGAACACTCTTTTCCGCCTTTTGGTGAGGATTACAGGACAGTCCCCTAACCAAACGCGTTCGCGTTTAATCGAGACGCGCAGACGATCGTGCATCCATCGCTTTCACCCGTACTGTTTTAGCGAGCGACAAGATTTACGACAGCCCATTCGACCTCGTGCGACCTTATAATACCCCACGAGCGCCCTCGATGACTAGTCTATACACACATCGCGTCCAGCGTTCGACATCTTCGACCTTACAGAAGCGGCACGAGAACTCGCCCGTATAGAAGTCGGCACCGCGCAGGTTTGTACGTTAAAGACCCAATAAGGAGCTTTGCCAATGTGAGCGGTGTGAGAACGCCGTCGCCCCAAACGTCACGACCTCTATAGGAAGGACCACTCACGAGGAGGGCATCGGATAGTCCCCCCAGTGTAGGGTAGCCAACCGGCAGTCTTTCTGGTTATACATCCCTGCTTTCTCCCTCTCTGTCTGCCTTCTTCCTATTTCAGTGTTAACATATATTTGGCACATCGCGAGATGTGAATAAACCAGCTGTGCGATGGCGCACCACCTGTTTTGTAGTCCCCGGAGTCTAGTCCTCGTCTCGTCATACACAGCGCAACAAGAAATCATGAACCACCGACAACTACAGTACAATTCACCGCTCTACTAAATGTTAATTTACAACCTCTATACCCCGGAAAGCAGAGTATACCCATGGCAGGCTTTTGCTAGGAGCACGTCATAAGCTCCCTTCCATTATTGCGCCCATTGCAAAAACTCAGTTGTTGTTTCTTTCAGGCTTAACGGCGGGAGAAGTCTTCCCCCTCTCCACAAAACAAAAAAACAAAGAAGTTGGACAACCTCCTTTCATGGAAAACACTGTACGTGCCAATACCGACCTCCGCGCGAACCCTATGTCGTAGGCGTGTTCTACAGCGCAGTCGGGAAAAAGTACCGCCTGCGCAGACGCCTTTGTAGTCAGCCAATCGTGTCAATCATGGCGGACGGAAGACGAAACAAGTAAGCGCACCGTAAACGCGCGCACGCGTCGACAGGTATATATATATATATATATATATATATATATATATATATATATATATATATATATATATATATATATATATATATATATATATATATATATATATATATATAGACAGGTCCCAGAGAAAATTACGGCCAGTCTACGCGTGCCGGAGTATGTGCAGATAGGCGGCCTGTACCTCTTCTACTACTTTTATGGGTATTCTCTCGTCGATTTTCGCGACTATCCACGAGCGGTATGCGGTGCGAAGACTACCATTAGTCGAACTTCAGCGAGCAAGTCGTGTCGTTTTGTTTGTCTCTCGCCTAACCAGTCGGAAACGATACTAATAGAGTTTCCTGGCGAGGAAAAAAAAAAACGCGAAACCCCGACGACAGGTTTCCGGGTTCTAGATAAGCTGCGTCAAGCCGTTACTCACCTACATAGCGAGCGAATTTGGTTACCGAGCGGAATTATTCGAGTGGTTTGCGCCAGAAAATTACATGGGTCTCTTTCGCACTTAAAAACGACGAAGGCTTAATGTAAAACGGTGAATTGCTTTAGATCGACAAAGAGTGCTTAGATCGACAAAGAGAGAGAAAAAGAAGGTCAAAGCACCACTGAAATTCCTGCCCAAATGTCTGCGCGTGACGTCACAATCTCAAAGTGAACAAGAGCTTAATTTGGGCGATTTGGTTAATCGTGTTTATGTTTTAGTAACAGCGCGACAACTTCAGGTCCTTTTTGTCTCTTCCTGAAGTTGTCGCGCCGTTACTAGAACATAACTTCGAAGTGAAGTTCTCGTATTTTGGCGAGCTTGGCTCAACGAAACACATCGTCACCTTGATATGTCAAATCTCCAGCCCCATCACAAAACAACGTACCTAATTCTTGCCACTTAATAACTATGTACGCCTATTGTAGACGTTGTTAAAAATCTACGACGTCATGGCGCATTGGTACGGCAATTTTAACGCGGGGTCGCCACCCGCATTTAGTTTTCGCGCTTTTTCCTGCCTACTAAGTGTCATCTTGCGCAAGCGCATTGATCTTGGAATCATGGAAGAGTATACTTCACTGATGCGCCACCGACCTCTCTGACTAAGACGGCAACAATGTGCCCACTGTTGATCCGAGCCCAAGACGCGTGCTCGAACTGAACATGTAGCCGCCCGCCAGAGCAAATAGAGGCCGAAAAAACGTCACCACATCTACAGTGTCTAGAAAGATACTGCCAGTATGTTTCTAGATCTAGAAACATACTGGCAGTATCTGTACACTGTACCACGTCTCCTCCTGCAAAGCAGACGACGTGTGACGGTCACCTGACCAGATCTCGCTCCGAGGTCGAAGTGAGAGCGTCTTTTTATCTTTATCGTTTTACTTTTCATAACCCCACACACATAGATTTGCACTGTCAACCCCTATAGAAATAATCCATTAAATAGCCCCAAAACTTCGACTGATACGTGGGGTTTAAAGTCCCAAAACCAC